>CM073761.1:6584379-6652680 GCA_037127475.1 Arma custos | reverse complement strand
TAATATAAATATTAGGTATCTTTAAGAATATTTAAAGATAAGTGGATGTGAGTAATATAATGATGATCAAATCGAACCGGAAACGTCAAGAAGGGTTAAAATAATATAAATAAGGAATAATATAGGGTTTAATATAATATAGGGTACGCTGTACTTACATATGGCTATGAGAATGAGGAGAAGGGATGTAAATCCAGCTACACCTTTGAACATGAGGCCAAGGTTGCTACCTATCATGTCTATGTCGTCTTCATTAGAAACTATTATTGGTGGAAGGACGAACCCGACAGCAATGCCGAGCTGTAAAAAAAATAAATAAATAAACAAATATATGTACTCTTCCTTGAGTAATAACCTCATAAATCTATGGCTTAATGTGATATCAAACATTACAGAATTTTATCCATATAAATAAGAAATCATATTTATCATATGATGAATATTTATAAAAATGATATTGCTTTCCTAAACGCCAAAGATAAGTGTAATTGTGTCATCGATCCATCATTTTCATTTGCTTCGACATATATTATTTTCACATTAAACCACAGAAGAAAAAATATTTTATGAAGTAAAAATATAACATTAAGGTAATGGATTGAGTATTGTTGGATTTCAAGCGTTAAGATGAAATTGTTAATATCAGCTTTTATATAGAGATTGTTATTGTTAGGGTCTTAAAACTGCAATAATTAGCTGTTACCCGCATTACCATTTTTAGAGCATTACAGATGTTTATCTCAAAGGGATGAACATAATTTGAAGAGCAGTTTCCTTTTCTAGCATTAGAATACTGAATGACGTTTAGATTATTCTGTTTTATTTATTTATTACTGGGCTCTACAGTACTTGAAGAACCTTGGCCTCTCCTAATTTCTACCATTTCCTCTGTCCGCCGCAAAGCACCTCCAGCAGTATATACCGATCGCCTTCAGGTCACCTTCCTCAACGTTGAGGCACCTGAGACGGGACCTCCCTCTTAAACTTGAACCATCATTCGGTATATCGTAAATCATCCTTGGAGTTCTAGTTGGGTCCATCCTCTCTACATGTTCCAACCATCATAGTCTTTTGAGTTGGATGACTTTCACTATATCGGACTCTTCGTGTAGGTCCCTTAGCTCTTTATTGCACCTGATTCTCTACTTGTTCTCCACTACGAATTTTACGCAGGACTTTTCTTTCCCATAATTCAAGGATCGTTTTGCAATATTGTGTCGGTGGCCATCTAGACACTCTTTTGTTTTCCATACGTTTTCAATATAGTTGTTGGCTAGCCGTCTTTGTATTGCTTCTACAGTGGGAATTCGAAAAAACGAATGATAACAAAATCGGGGAATACAGTTTTGTGTTATAGCTACATATCTATCATCTTCATCCGAAATTCAATTAGACCATTGGACAGCTAAAGGATCAAAGAATTCATTACGATAAGTGGGGACTGTAACGCATCGCGCGCGGTGGAGGGGGAAGCGTTGCCACTTTGAGGAAATTCTTGTGCGTATCGAGATTTCAATGCAGTATTTGACGCGGAGAAGCTACGACGTTCGTTTCAGTTTCAATCGTTAGCTGTTGTCAACATCTATGAATTGAATATAAGACATGAAAAATAGTGACAGTGATTACAATAAGGTGTAGAATAAAAAAAAGTTATGAAAAATATATAATGTCGGCCTATATTGGCATCGAAAAAGCCAAATCCAATATATGATTATATCCAGAACCTATATGGTTGGAAAGGGCTTTTTAAGAGATATCGAATGATAACAATAAAATACCATTTTGACCGAGTAAAGCAGTGCCGAGAACGTAAAAGAATGATGGTGACCGAGAAAATCTAAGACTGCGCCAGTACATCTGCAGCTGGGTCGGTTGAAATTATGCAAGTTGATGATGAAATCGCTTCTTTATTGACAACGGACTGTGTAGGCATCGATTGTGTATGATCGCTGATTATGAAGACACATTGGGCAGCAGCTAGTGCAAGCTTCACAACGCCGTTTGTCAACAATCCATTCAGACATATGTGTGATGTGAGTGATTTTCTGGTTTCTTCGCTGATACAATACAATTCCGTTATTGTATATATACGCTTGTAATATACGCTGATATTGTCTTCTCACAAATAAATTTATAAATGTATCCGAACTACTTGAACATTTACAGAAAAAATTTAAAGACCCACGTAGAGTAGAACAACTTAAACTTGAATTACTAAGCATTAGATCGGGACCTAGAGAACACCCAATTTCGTTTGTTAACAGAATAGCTCAACTTAGAGCTTTGATATTTTCTAGAATCTCACTAGACGAAGAAATTGTTAATAAAGAAACAGTAATAAAATTACAGGACCGAGAAATTAATTATCACATTAAAGCAAACTTATATCCACAGCATTGTGACTATTTAAATCATCTTCAACTTACAAATATAGATGATATCAGGAACGCAATACAAAATGACTGTTCATTTATTTTAGACCGCTTATACTGACATCAACATCAATATAATCCAAAAAATAATTTTAAATATAAAAACCATAAACCATTTAAACAAAACTTTAATACAAATAATAGTAGACCTAATCATTTTTTTTTAAAGTTATTTATTGATATTTACAACTGTATTACAATTATACAACAAGTAAATAGAATGCGTGTTACATAATGACATGAGAATGACAAGTAGAGAAACTACCCACTGGTAGTACTCAAATAATTATAATCATAATCCTATTTTTAACTGCGGTTATAATCTTAATTATAGTTGTAATCCTAATCACAGTTACAATCCTAATTTTAATCACGATTATAATAAATTTAATCAAACATTTAATCACAACCCTAACCCAAATACTAACTTTAATCCTAATCCTAATTTTCATTCTAATTCTAATTTAAACCCTCAAATCCACGATCCTAATATAAACTATAATATTTACAATAAAGAACACCAACGCTCGGCTCATGAAAGGGATATTTCAACTTTCGGACTTTGAATCCGAAATCAAGCATATAGAAGGGAAAACCAACTGTGTTGCGGATGCATTGTCCATAAACCATCATGAATTACATGCCATTGTAGAAATTGACTATGACGAATTAGACAGAATTCTAGAAGAAACCTCAATTATACCATTAGCTTCATCCGATAATTGATCAATAAAAGATATGATTGGATAATTGATCAAGATAAGACAATAAAAATTGAAAAATTTCAAATCTTTATTCAATGAGGAAAGAAATCAGTTCGGGTAGAAAAACCTTTTAATAAAACTAGATTTTATACTGATACCACATATCCTTTGAGTAACGATTTAAATGAACTTTTATTAGAAATTTTCAAGCCAAATACAACCTATGGCGTATTTTGTGAGCCCAACATAGAAACAGTTCGCGACGAATTCGAAAGCATTTTTTTAAAATTTCACGAATTATTCAGGACACTATCCTTCGGTAAAAATAAAAATAAATAAGAAAAAATATTAATATATCATTTCGAAAGGTGTCTATTCCTTTTTTAATGTATAAGATTTCCTGTTCTACATTATGTTCGAGGTGATACAAGTTTTTCTCTAATTTTGAAATAATTTGATCATAATGATCTTTATCAGAAGCATCGAGATTGCCAGTGATCCATTTAATAGCTGAACCTATACCGTTAATAAGTCCTCGTTTTTGTCTGTTTGTTTGAGGTGTACTTATTAGTGAATCTATTTTTGATTTTTTATAATTATTGGTCATTTTTTATGAGTTATAAATATTTTTATTTTTTAAAGAGAAAAGATAGGCCCTCGACCGGGATTTGAACCCGGAACCTTTGTCTCACCGTGACATCGCTCTGCCAATTGAGCTATCAAGGCCCCTCCCGGTCGAGGACTAACCTTCTCTCTTTTAGATCCTAAAGCCCCAGTGTACTCCCGCCATTTTTGCGATGAATACACTAGAACGAAGTTCTTTGAACATTAATTTTAATTTAGGATCTTATTGACTTTCGTCATATTATTATTTATAATTTTTTATAATTATTGGTCATTTTTTATGAGTCATAAATAATATAAACGACCGGGAGGGGCCTTGATAGCTCAATTGGCAGAGCGATGTCACGGTGAGACAAAGGTTCCGGGTTCAAATCCCGGTCGAGGGCCTATCTTTTCTCTTTAAAAAATAAAAATATTTATAACTCATAAAAAATGACCAATAATTATAAAAAATTATAAATAATAATATGACGAAAGTCAATAAGATCCTAAATTAAAATCAATGTTCAAAGAACTTCGTTCTAGTGTATTCATCGCAAAAATGGCGGGAGTACACTGGGGCTTTAGGATCTAAAAGAGAGAAGGTTAGTCCTCGACCGGGAGGGGCCTTGATAGCTCAATTGGCAGAGCGATGTCACGGTGAGACAAAGGTTCCGGGTTCAAATCCCGGTCGAGGGCCTATCTTTTCTCTTTAAAAAATAAGAATCTATTTTTGATTTTACAAATTGTAGTTGCCTATGTACTGTGTCATAAGTTGTACTAGTTTTGAATGAGTTTAAATTTTGTTCTGCAAATATTAATTCCTCTTTTAAGTGAGTAAAATTAATGTAATGTAACAAGGTATGATATTTGTCTATAGTAAATGCAGGTGGCATGTTTATTGCTGTTATACCTTATAATTAAAACGAGGACTTATTAACGGTATAGGTTCAGCTATTAAATGGATCACTAGCAATCTCGATGCTTCTGATAAAGATCATTATGATCAAATTATTTCAAAATTAGAGAAAAACTTGTATCACCTCGAACATAATGTAGAACAGGAAATCTTATACAATAAAAAATGAATAGACACCTTTCGAAATGATATATTAATATTAAATAAGAATAATGAAAAAAATTGAAAGCTAGTAAATTCATTCGACATGACAACAATCACAACTCATTTAAATGAACTCTACTCTGTCATCAACTATATAACCTTAACAACTTCAGATATGGAAAATTCCCTTGAATTTTGTGAATTAGGCTTATTACACTCTAGTATGTTAACCCAAAATGATATTTCATATTTATTAAAACGAAACATATCCTTAATATCAACAGATTTAGAAACACTATGGCAAATCAGCAAAACTAATTGTTTCATCAAAAATAATATTATTCATTACTTCAATTATGGTATCAATTCCATTAAAACAAAAAATGTATAGTACCATGTATCTCCTTCCAATTCCTGTTTCACACAGTAATACTTTTGAAACAACACTAACTCCTAATGAACTTGTTTTATTAGATAAGAATCAAACCCTCACGGGAAATTATACCTTTATTAACACATATTATTATTATATAAATGCCAAAGAATTCGACAATCATTTTATCCAGAACATACTTAAAAATAGCTTTAAACATTGTATTACATCTAGTATTAATGTAAAGTCATTTATTAAATACATTGATGACATAAACTGCTCACAAATTGAAGTGGACCACTTAAGAAAATGAAGATATTTTATAATTTATCTACTTCATTGATTTGAGGTTTTCCTCCATTTAAAAAAAAATATTTTATCAGCACTTTCACAGTGTTAAAGAGATAAAAACAAAAACAAAGTCTTAGTATCAGTACTTAGAGCTGAGCTGCTTATTTTCCACTTGTGTTTTGTAAACATTATTTACCTTTTTTCCTCAGTATTACTTCAACCAGTTCACTAGACAGTGTTTAACAATGTCTTTACGACAACTTAGAGTTGAAGAACTCGGGAGGGCATTAGCACTTTTAGAGTTAGGCCATTCTCAACGTGATGTCGGTCGTAGGCTTCACTGCTCTCACACAGTCATTGGACGAGCATGGTCTCGATACCAGGCAACAGGTACTGCTCAGTACACACATGGAGGAGGCCGAGTTCGAAAAACTACCCTTCAGCAAGACCGATATCTCAGAATCCAAACCATTAGGCAACGAGGTTTAACAGCTCTGCAGCTGCAAAGCTTTTTTCAACAAGCAACGGGAGTCCACATTTCAATCAGACGGTTAGAAACCGCCTCCATGAAGTTGGTTTGAGGGCAAGAAGACCGGCGAGGAGGGTTTATTTAACCAGAAAACAAAAGGCAGCAAGACTCCTATGGGCTCGTGAACATGTTGATTGGACAGATGAGGACTGGGTCCATTGTTTATTTACTGACGAATCGAAATTTGTTCTCCATCATCAAGATCGACGTGTTAGAGTGTGGCGAGAGACAAACCAGCGATTTAGCCCAGGTATGACTGAACCACTTCGCTCTTATGGAGGAGGCTCAATAATGGTGTGGGGAGGGATAACGAGAAATAGAAAAACTCAGTTTGTACTGTTTAGAAATGAACATGTAACCGCACAAACCTACCTGAGCAACGTCATCAGACCTGTAATTATTCCTTTATCCCAAGAAACGGGTTGGAACTTCATTCTTGTTGATGATAATACTTGTCCTCATAGGGCAAGGATGATTAAACGTTATTTAGCAGAGCAAGAAATATCGCGCATGAACTGGCCTACTTCTTCACCAGGCATGAATCCAATTGAACATGTTTGGGAAAAACTCCAACGGCAATTACACATGCGTTCACCTTGTCCAGATAACTTAGATGAACTTGCTGGCACCTTAATTGAGGAATGGGCTAATTTACCTCAAGATTACATATTGAGCTTAAAAAGGAGTATGAATCGCCGATGTGAAGCATTAATTCAAAGTAGAGGGGGTCCAACACCCTAATGAAGAAGGTTAAATTGAAATGAAAACCAATATTTGTAAAAATTTAAATGTTTATTTTGTAAAAAATTTGTATTTAATTTTAAAAAATAAATTTTTCTTAAATTTTGTTTGGTGTATTTGTTTTTGTTGAACGAAAACTATTAACAATCGATAAGTGAGGTACTATAACCACAAATATACAAAAAAATAACCAGAAGCATGGTTAAAAAAGAGAGTTATCTAACTTTTGATGAGTGGTCCACTTCAATTTGTGAGCAGTTTAGATTATTACTTTTTTTATAATTATTGGTCAATTTTTGATTTTTAAATATTTTTATTTTTAAAGAGAAAAGAGAGGCCCACGACCGGGATTCGAACCGTAATGTTTCATTATGCTTAAGTTTGATCAAGGCAGTTAAAGGTAAGAAAATAGGATACAAAGCTTTATCTTCTAATGTTACATAGCTAATGTTAAAACTAAAGTAATAATCTATGTTTTTTTTTGTTTTTTTAAAGAGAAAAGATAGGCCCTCGGCAGGGATTCGAACCCGGATCCTCTGTCTTTCCGTGACAGCGCCCTTGACTAGGGCGCGACTAGGGCGCTGTCACGGAAAGACAGAGGATCCGGGTTCGAATCCCTGCCGAGGGCCTATCTTTTCTCTTTAAAAAAACAAAAAAAAACATAGATTATTACTTTAGTTTTAACATTAGCTATGTAACATTAGAAGATAAAGCTTTGTATCCTATTTTCTTACCTTTAACTGCCTTGATCAAACTTAAGCATAATGAAACATTACTGCAATGTCCTAAACCTAGTATTATAATGATTGATTAAAAAATTATAACTATTAGTAATACACTACCTTTAAATATTTCATTTGATGTACTCGAATTACCATCTAATCCATCTATTGTGTAAGAAGATTTAGATTATATATCTTTTATAGATAATGATTATTGTATCTTTTTGTATATCATATCTGTATTCTTGTCCTAAAGTATTGTAAATGTACCTCAAGGTCGGACCACCAAGTCAACAGACAGATGAAATTCAATTACCACCAATATTTAATCCTTGGACTTTACCTAATAAATAATGCTCTCCGGAGTTTCGCATCTTGAGAAGGGAGGAGTTAAGGTGCAAAATCCTACATTCCTGAGTCAGCACTCTCCGCTTCCCTCACTATTGTAAATATAATTTTTATAATTGTTGGTCAACTCTTCTGAATTTTAAATATTTTTATTTTAAAGAGAAAAAATATGCCCCCGGCCGGGATTCGAACCCGGAACATCTGTCTCTCCGTGACAGCGCTCTATCTATTTGAGCCACCAGGCAGAGGACAAATCCGTTCTCTTATTCGATCCCATGTCCTCTTGTTCTCGCAATTTTTGCGATGCATACACGAGAACGAATGTTCATTGAACATTACTTTAATTTTAGGATCTTATTGACTTACGTCATATTACTATATATAATTTTTGGTCAACTGTTCTGAATTTTAAATATTTTTATCTTAAAGAGATAAGATGTGCCCCCCACCCGGGATTCTCTTTAAAATAAAAATATTTAAAATTCAGAACAGTTGACCAAAAATTATAAATAGTAATTTGCGAGAACACGAAGACATGGGAACGAATAAGAGAAAGGATTTGTCCTCTGCAGGCATGCGACCCTGGTGGCTCAAATAGATACAGCTCTGTCACGGAGAGACAGAGGTTCCGGGTTCGAATCCCGGCCGGGGGCATATCTTTTTTCTTTAAAATAAAAATATTGTAAATATACCTTGCTGTAGGACATAGATCATAGTCAGATAGTCCGATATAGTTAGTCGCAGTCATTATACTAGTTTATAGTGTAGTGCTAGCTTATGTAAATTGTTTGTTTTTACCAATTAAGTTTTTTTAAGTTCTTTGTGTGGCAACGTTCTTTATCTGTCGATGAGTGTGTCGATAAGAACCTTGCATTTCTCAAATCTTTACAAAATACTGTGCAGAATGCCGTCTCCAAAAGAATGAAGGCATTGGCCTAGGATGACGAGGATAAAAATAAGTCCGTCAGGATTTGTTGTTCTTGGATTTGGTATCTATTTTTTGGTCGGTTAATAGATTTGTTAAGAGCTTATCATTAGTTTCAGGAAAGAAAACGCGATCTGAAGATTTTCTACCGGAGACACCTGACGAACTAGCTGTTGATTCAGGGAAGTGTATGAGCGAAAGATTCATTACGATGTTACAATTATGTTATAAGATAGCAAAATATGCTCTGGAACAACCAGCGAAAAATATGTAAACTACAAGCATAATTTAGAACCATTATCTCGTCTAAGTGAGCAGAACCGATTTCTTCCTGGCAGTTGAATTCTGAAAGTACTGACTCTCAACTCCTCATTTCATGGTTTGACTGTAAATGAGACTACATATTTGACAAATTTCGAGGTGTGTAAAGAATACCCTTTTTAATTCGTTCGAGATTCGGGAATATCGAAAGACGTCGTGATACTACAGACAATATTCTGTGAACAAAAACGGACCAAATCAGAGAGAGAAAAATTGTCCTACTAATATAAACTAATATAAATGATTAAACTAAAAATGTTTATTTGCAAAATATTAAGTATAGAAAAACGTATGAGAGCATTAAAAATGATTGAGTTATTCAATTAGACAGATGAGGTGGAGAATAGTTTCAAATGATTTACCTGGTTCCCAAAAACACCAATGCTGCATGCACTGGACACCTGATTAGAGCCAAACCATACCGCAGCCAGTCGAGCAGGTATACTCAAAACAAATACCTGTAACATTACAAAACCTTAATAATCTCAAAGAATTGTCGACTAGGGGTTTTATAGACAATTGCTGAATATATTCACAATTAGCAGTTTCATTTTGATATCACAATCATAACTAAACAGAATATACTTATATCAGCAGAAGTATCAAGGCCATTAACGGACTCCCAGCAAACACCTCTTCGGCCATGATGTAGGCACCGAGGAGTTATCGAGGCCTGGGAGTGATCCGCTGTCAATGAGAAGCTCCACTGCAGTATTGGTCAAATTGCCCAGCTACTGTCTAAGGTCCCAGATACCCTGTTCTAGTCTATATTTAATTATGAAACTGAAGTAGCTCAATGTGTCGAAAGACTGGGAGTTGATCAGGGCTTCCGAAGCGTGAGAGCTCTACGAGAGAATTTTTACGAAGAATGGGCTAATTGCAGAAGGCAGGGCGTTGGAGTCCGTCATTTCAAGGAGGTACCGAAAGCCAACAGGTATATATGCGAGAAAAATGTACTCTCGGGTTCGGAGTGAACTGAATATCAACTATGCGTGGAGGGCAGGCGAGAGAAGTTGGGTCCCTCTGTCGCAAATACTGCAGGGAGTCTGAAACACAAGCCCATGTGCTGGGTAAAGGCCCCAACTAACACGTCGACACCACAGGGTCCAACACGAATTGATGAGGCTCCTTAAAGAAAAATACTTTGCCTGCTTTGACGAGGTTTATTGTATCGACACCTAGGGCTCCAAAAGATATGCGGATATTATCACATTTTCGAAGACCGGAAAGATAGCGTGGGTATTGGATCCGACGGTGAGATTTGAAAATAACGACCTTGGCCAGGCGGGTGGAGTAGAAAGAGAAAAGAAAGAAATATATGATAATTGCATCCCTTTCTTAAGGGAGAAATTCTGCGAGACCTTCGGGGGGAGAGAGAGAGAGAGAGAGAGAGTGAGAGAGAGCTCACCGGAAGAGGCCTATGGTTTGGGTCTCGCGGAACGATTCCGAAAAGAACATGGTGCTTCCTCGATGACCTGGGTGTCAGTGGCAGGGATGTGACAGTGCTCGCTGAATATTGTTGTGCTCCGGCAGTGGATGGGAACGGACGCACGTTACATTGGCTCCCGGGGATTATCCCCACCTCTACAGAGACAGTGAGCGCTCAGTCATCGTCCAGCCAACGAGAAGGTAAGACGTGTTTTTATTAGTCTCTCGGTAAGTGCGCTGGCGATTGTGTTAGTGATTGGTTGAGACCCGAGGGACACAAGTGCGAGTCGGGACTCCCAAAAGGACAGGAGAATCTTCGAATTCGGATTAATTAATTAAATTAAATTATTAAACCAGACATTAAGTGTAAATTAAAAAAAATTATTTTTATTTACGCGATATCACGTAAAAATAAATAAAATTAAAATGAGTTCTTTTAAGGAAGTGAAAGTTATGCCCAGCGAAGAGGAAATCTCAAGCGAGGAAGTAGAAAGAATGGAATGGAATGCCAGAAGATAGTGAAGGACAGAGCGCATGCGTCAATCTTCGCGGCAGGAGTAGGCGCGCAGGAAGAAAAAAAAAGGGAAAGTGCGGCCAATAAAGCCAGGAACGTCCACCCTCTCGGGGTTCATTGACAGGCTGCTTGATCCTGCCAGGAGAGAGCTGATCAGCGAGAGCGAAGTTAATGAGCCCAAAGAGTCGGAAGGGGACCAAAAGTCAAGAGGAAGAGGAAGATAGGCAGGAGAGGGAGTACCCCGCCCACGCATACAACAATCGTAGCCCGGGGGATCAAGCGCGGGCTATCAAAAGAGGCATCCAGGAATACTTGGAGAGGTTCCGAAACTCCGAGTTGCGCTCCGGCATTTGAAGAGAGAGGACGCACGATTGAGTAGCTCCGGGGGATTATCCCCCCCTTTGTAGAAAACATTACCAGTCAGTCGTCGCCCAACCTTCAGTAAGGTAAGACGTATTTTAGTATTGCTCGTGATATTAGTGCGCTACAGGAGAGAAGGAAAACACCGTTAAAGAATCCCAGCCCAGCGGAGACTTTAACGTTGGAGCAGAAGGGAAGAGCTCCCTCCAAGGAGCCAAGACTTCAACGCCGGGACAAGAAGAGGAGAGGCCAGTGGATATGGAAGATTTCCCGATGGCAAACAGGGGACTATTGTCAGCTTCCGATACAGGGGAGACTGATGCGGAAGATAAAGCCTTCAGAAGGCAGATGAAGAGGGCCAGGGAGGAGAGCAACTCCCCTACAGAAGAAGGATCTCCTGTCGCTAAGGCGGAGAGGACCTGGTGAGAGCCTATATGGTCCGGAAAAAGCTATCCCAGGAGATCCAGAGCCATATAAATGGCCTAGTTCGGGACTTGACGGGGGTAGTGGTGGGCCTTCAGGCCCAATGGAACATGGTCCCCTCGATCGTCAGGAGAGTGGTCGAGGAGGCCTCAGTATGGACACCTTGCACTGCATCATTGCTGACAAGATGTCGGAGATCATTGGCCCCATGGTGGCGACGGCCATAGGCGACGCCATGGGTGTGGATTGTGGGGTCTCTCCAACATTGAAAAAGGTCCAGACACTTAAGAGGACCTGGACATCATGATCGAGGAGGGAGACCGGGCGACAGCGACCAAGCCAGCGACGGCGGAGAGGAAAAAGACACGGCCTGGGGTTCGGTGCGCACAGACGCCAGAGGAAGAGTGGTGGACGAAACCGTGGCGAGGTGTCAGCTCTTGGTGATGAATGAGCCCTCTGGCCCAACATTCGTTGGAGCCAGGGGCCAGAGCTGGATTGCCGTGACACTCTGTCCACGGCCACCATGGTGAAGCGCATTGCGGACTGGACCCTACGGTCTGACACGAACTCCGACCACCGGGTCATAGCCTTCAGTGTGGTAGAGGAGGAAGGCGGAGTCTTGCCAGTGGAGAAAGGCTTCGTGACCCGAGGCGAACTGGGGAGCTTTCTCCAGTGAACTGGAGGGAATACTGGTCGATAGAGAATGGGAAGAGATGGCGCCGATGGAAGGCGAGTCAGCCATTGACCGCAGAGTGGCGGAGCTGCCGGGCGCCATCACAGACAAGCCAATATGACCCTCCAGCGCCGCAGAACGAGAGCGCGTTCGGTCCCATGGTGGACGCCTGCCCTGACGCTCCTCAAGAGGGAGTACTATAGGGCCAGGCGCAGGTACCAGGAGTGCAGGGATGAGGAGAGGAGACCTGTACTCCGAGAGAAATCCAAAGTGAGGTATAGGGCATACTGAAATGGCGTGCGTCACCAGAAGAAGGTATCCTGTGATGAGTTCATCTTCAAGGAGTCGGAGAAGAATCCCAGGGGTATCCCGTACAGGGTAGCACTGGACAAGGTGAAGCCGCTGACCATGATGGCGGCGATCAGAGTGGGAGATGCCCAGGCAACCACCCTCGAGGAGACGGCTGAGATGTATATAAGCTATACATACCCCAGGGATGATCCGTCACAGGATACGGAAGATGATAGAATGGTAAGACGCACCACGGTCTGCCCTCCAGATACCGAACTGTGTCCACCATGGGATATATGGGAGCTCCAGGACTCGACGGAATAGACGCCGCGATCTTGAAGAACAGCGCCCCCCTCATTGAGGATAACCTTCTTGGTATCTTCAATGTGTGTCTGGACCAGGGGCAGTTTCCGAGTAGGTGGAAGATCGCGGACCTGAGACTGCTCTACAAAGGAGGGGGAAGGATAAGGAGTCGCCTAAGGCGTACTGGCCGATATGCTTCCTCCCTGGAGTCCTGGAGAGTCTCTTCGTTACCAGCCTAAGGCCGGTCCAGTCATCCACGGCAGTTCGGCTCGACCCGTGGCAAGGGAACCACAGATGCACTGCTGAGAGAGCACAGGGACGTGGAAGAGAAGGCGGAAAAGTATGTAATGCTTGTATTGTTTGACATATCCTCCGCCTTTGACAGTGTATGGTGGCCCTGCGCACTCCAGTGGCTGCAGGAATTCGACATCCCCAGCAACTTGTACTCCCTCGTGAGTGGCTACCTCAGTGACAGGACTGTCAGGATTAGAGGTAGCTACTACGATGTCGAGAGGAAGATCGAGAGAGGATGCCCACAAGGATCGGTCCTTGGGCCGGCCCTGTGGAAGCTTGTTTTCCACCAATTGCTAGAAGAGGAAGGGTTCCTTGCCACGGCCTACGTCGACGACCTGGCAGTCATCGTGGCAGAGAACAGCAGAGCCAGACTGAAGATGCAAGCTGAGAGATGCTCCAGTCTCGTAGTAGAATGAATGGTGCGTGAGGAGGAAGTTGAGTATCGCCGCCGCCAAGACCCAGGCCATACTCCTCAGAGGCTCCACTGACAGGGCTCACCCTATCATTTTAGAGATTCAAGGAGAGAGAGTCAGGCTGGGTGAGGAGGTGACGTACCTAGGCGTTAAGTTTAGGAAAGGCTTCGACGCCACCCCTCACCTGGGATACTTGAAGGATAGGGTGACCCTGTCACTGAATGGACTTGGAAGAATAGGGGGTGCATTTTGGAGCCTCAGGTACCCGGCAACGATGACCATTTATAAAGGCGTGGTCTTGGGTAACCTGAGGTATGCATCCCCGGCGTGGAGCCGCAACCTCACGCAGCTGCAGAAGAGGAGACTGGCGACGATCCAGAGATTGGGTCTGCTGCTTGCCGGAGCGATGCCCCTGGACCTCGTTCTGAGGGAGGACGCCGTGAAGAACGAGGCGAAGAGGCAGGGGCTAGGAATGCTGCCGGAGGGACTCAGAGAGAGAATCAGCGAGACCCCCAATAGATGGAAGAAGATCGTGAGGGAGGATACCATAGGAGAGTGGAATGGACGCTGGGTGGGAAGCCCAGAAGGGCTCTACCTTGAGGAAGTTTTTCCCTACCGTCCAGTCAAGATTGTCTGTTCATCATATGGGCATTAGGATCGCGACTGGTGCATTTAGAACTAGCCCTATCCTGTGTTTGTGTTCGGAAGCAGGAATAACCCCTCTCTTATTTCGAAGAAAAAAATTGGCAGTAAATTATATATCAAAATTACGTTTTCAGACTGGACATCCCTCCTACAAATACATTTTCAACCCAAGATTTTCCAACGCTTTTAGAAACAAACCAAATTCAACCATTCCATTGACAGAAAGAATTTATTCAGCCACTGAATTTCTTTAAAATATTTCAATAAGCAAAACAGAACTTCCAAGTTCACCTTGAACCCACAAGGCACCAAAACAATACTCTCTCTCTCTCGACTAAGCAAAAGCCATACCTCACCTTCCGAATACCAAATCAAATTTTTGAACCTCATTCAGAGTATGCCTAATTCTTTCCAAATCTATACAGATGGGTCGAAATCCCATGTCTACAGCTTCATATTTCCCAACTCTACCCATAAAATGAAACTTTATAATTTATGTAGCACACACAGCGGAGCTTCATGCAATAGCCTCGGCCCTCTATTACGCTATGTCCATTGCTACCAACACAATAACCATAATAACTGATTCGTTGACTTCATTAAAAGGAATATAAAACATGTACTCGAATCATCCCGTAGTCCTAAAAATTCGCCGATTCCTCTGTCATGCACAAGGGAGTTCGCATTTCTTGGCATTCTGTTTAAACCTAAAATGGTAAAAACATACCCAATCAAGAATACTTGGATTCCTAGATTGGCTATGAGGTCTTCTTGATTCCCGATTTGGAGATTTACTTCTTCCTCTTCTATACGAGCTTTGCCTGGTGAGCTCGGCAAACGGTTTTGCAAGTAGGTCTATATTTGCTTCCAAACTTGCAATAGTACTCTGTGAGCTGGAAGGTTCCACTACATTCCGTGCTGTTACTGCAGAAATATCATAGGGCTGAGTAACCTCCTGAATTTTATCAGCTATGTCCGCTAGTTTATCCAGAGCTGTCTAGCCGGTGCTAAGGATAGACTGAACATTTTGTAGCAATGATCGCATCCATAGAGTCTTTAAAAGACCTGATGGAATGCTCTCCCCAGCCAACTGCTACATTTGTCTCAAGAACCGTGTAGGCTTCTCATCTCCCAGTTCCTTCTAAGAGTTCTTGTATCCTTCTCGTCTCAGAATCAGAGTAGGCATTTAAGAGTCTGGCTTTTAGATTTTCATATGGAGCATCTCCAGGTTTCTTTATAATATCGGCTGCCTGGAGTAAGATGTCACTAGCAATTCTCGGAATGACTGTCTGAAATTTTGTAATAGTTAGGAATGTTGGCACGTGCAAAAATCGCTTCAACCTTACAACACCAAAGTTCTGGATCCTGCTTAATAAACGGTGGAATTTTATCTGAAGCCGTGAATGCTGAGTATACCTCAACTTTTGGTTCACTATTCTCTTCAGTGTTTAGTGGCATCATGTAAAAAAATTTCCTATTTATAGTATATAAAAAAATAAAAAAATAAAATTACTAAATCAACAAAAAATAAAACGAACTAAAAGAAATAGGTTAAATTCAAATCAAGAATTAACATAAAACAATATCATGCCGGGATCACCACTGTAACCTCGTGGTGTATTCATAAAGGATAAACGTATAAACTACAGTTCTATATCATTTATAATATTATGTATTTTTATTCTTTGTTGATTTTTGACATGATTCAAAATAATAAACAGAAAAATCCTCTAATACTCAATTTACAAATCAATAATTAATAACCTTTACTGATTGCACAATACTTTACATTAAACTTACTAGCGAAACAAATAGCATAGATAAAGTAACCAATACTGAAAATAAAAAAAACTAAATACAAAAGATTAACTTACAGAATATATCTTATTTACAATTACTTGGGCAAGGGTCTTAACTAACAAACAATCTGCGCCCAGAACCAAGACAACGTAACATAGCATATATTATTCTTGAAGTATATTTTTCAAGTCTTTCTAACAGCTGTTAAATCGATGATTATGGCCAAAGAGGTATAACCTCCCATGTTATACGATAATACTAAACATAAACTATTATTCAGCTGTTGTTGCCTTCTCTATTGCCTCCACATGTACATTTTCACACAAATAAAACTCATTGTGTGAAAATCATATAATTACCAATTTACATAAGTTCACTTCTCATGTGTTTTATAATCATAAAATTCAACAAATTCTATTCAATTATAAAGTTGTGATACCATAACATACAAGTACCTAAAAAACTGTCTGGGGGACATGTGCCCCTGTGCTCCCTCCTAAATCCGTCCTTGTTGTAACCTATATTTATTCTGATGTATAACGTATATTAGTGTAAAGTTTCATCCAAATCCGTTCTGTAGCTTTGGCGTGAAAGAGAGCCAAACATACATACTTTCGCATTTATTATATTAGTAGGATATCAAAACAATAGTTTCACTCATGTTCTTTCTGTTATTTTAAGAACTATTATCGTGAGATTTGCCTTTAATTATGTACTATAATGGATTCTCTACAGCACACAAAAAACTATCTGGGGGGCATGTGCCATCGTGCCCCCCCCAAATCCGCCTTGTTGTAGCTTATGTGTTATTCTGATGTATAACCTATATTACTGTTTCATCCAAATCCGTTCAGTAATTTTTGCGTGAAAGAGAGACAAACATACTAACTTTCACATTTATTAATTTTAGTAGGATATACTATATATATATATATTATAATGCAATTGGGAAAAACCACAATGCAAAGCCTTATGTTTCAAAAAATACACCTACTTACCAGTCGACGTTTCACCTATTCAGGCATTATCAAGACACCAAAATCAAAAAGGGGTTATGTGAATCGCATCTCGAAGAAAAAGGTGCAAAACATCCCAACGATCAACAGCCCAAACAGGCTCCAAACATGAGACAGCACCCCGCCACCAAGACGTTCAACATACAACTGAACGAAAGTAATACGCAACCAGCTGGGAAGGTTATAGAATCAGCTGATCCACAAAACATATCAAGTAATATTAGCCTATAAAAATTTATACATATTAGCAAAGTTAGCCAAATTTTTATTTTAAAATATTCAACGTTTCCGAATAATATTGGTTCAAATTTCTGCAATCTGTTTTATAATTTACCGAAATGTCAATCTTTTGTGCAATCTGCATGGCCTCGAACAACTTCCTTCTAGAGCCATCACTCTCTTTGTAAATAACTTTAGCATTCTCAAAATCAAATTGATGCTTACAAGTTTTGGTATGCTGGGCCAAAGCTGTGTTAGGTTCCTTGCCACCAATATTTTTACAATCATATTGATGCTGATACATTCTTTTGTGCAACAATTGTGATGTTTCACCAAGGAAATCTCGCATTGATTGCTTGCTTGTTTTATTAGTAAACGCATTACTTTTGAGTAGTCAACATGTCAGTGGAGTTACGAAGTTCCAAAAAGGAGATATTTTTAATAGGGGAAGTAAAACATCAAATTACTGGTACGAAACTTCCCTCTAATGAACAAGTACTAGCAGTTCTGTTCTACAATATTCGTGAAGTGAATTTAAGTGTCAATGAAAGTGCAAATCTTACTATTCCTGAGTGCATTATTAACTGGGAAAAGGCACGTATACCGACTATATCAATACCTAACTATGTTAAGAAACTAGTTGCATTTTACAAAGTTTGGAGAGATTTGCAAAAAAATGCGAAAAAACACAAAAAGTGTTTGAACAGCGCCAAAAAGAGTTTCTTTCCAACATATAAAAATATAAAAATTTATATATATTAGCAAAGTTAGCCAAATTTTTCTTTTAAAATATTCAACGTTTCCGAATAATATTGGTTCAAATTTCTGCAATCTGTTTTATAATTTACCGAAATGTCAATATTTTGTGCAATCTGCATGGCCTCGAACAACTTCCTTCTAGAGCCATCACTCTCTTTGTAAATAACTTTAGCATTCTCAAAATCAAATTGATGCTTACAAGTTTTGGTATGCTGGGCCAAAGCTGAGTTAGGTTCCTTGCCACCAATATTTTTACAATCATATTGATGCTGATACATTCTTTTGTGCAACAATTGTGATGTTTCACCAATGTATATCTTAGGGCATTGCAAACAGCTAATCTCATACACTACATCTGTTTGTTGATGTGTAAGTATTTTATCTTATAATGGAGTGTAAAATTTACTCATCTTGTTTGTAATCTTATTCGCAAGCCTAATCTCGTAAACATCATACTCTTTAAATATATCTCTAACACATTCTGACAGGCCCTTAATATAAGTGCATGCAAAAAAGACACCATTCATATTATTTCTCTCGGCACCACCACTATCCGACAATGCAAGATCCCCACCACTAGAAGTACAGTTCATATTATTGTGAATCTGGTTATAGTTCAAATTCCAATATTTTTTAATGAGGAATGAAGGGTACAAGTTAATTTCGAACATTGTGCAGATGGTCTCTTTCACGGAGCTTATATATTTTATATCAGTCAGTTTAATGGCTTAAAATATGCTGTTTTTAAGGTTATTTATTAACATATGTCTAGGGTGATTAGATATAAAACTCAATATACGTTGACTACTGTTTTCATTTCTCGTCCACATGGTTCTCAAAATTGCATTATCGTTGTTAACATACACATCCAAGAATCTAATCCTATTATTAGTTTCCAGTTCATAAGTCAATTTGATATTATTATGAAAACCATTAAGACCCTCATAAAACCTGTCAATCTCATCCTCTTTCATCACAAGCAAAAGGTCATCCACATATTTCATGATCAATCTAGGTTTGATATTAGTAGTACTGATAACATCATCCAGCAATTTGTTCATAAGGATGCCACTAAGCGTAACGGACAATACACCACCCATTGCATTATAATAAATAATAGTGTTTCTTTTTGGCTCTATATATATATATATATATATATATATATATATATATATAAGGTAAACTAATAATATTCAAGATGAAAATGTTTTTGTAACCTGGGAGACACCAACAATGGTTTGACCAATAAATCCGACATAAAAGAGATTAGGGCTGATTGAAAGAACCTTTATCCATGACCCGATGCAAGTACCTCCAGCGCCGACCAGCACACATTTCCTCATTCCCTGAAACAAAGTCTTAATGAGAAAAATAATTTAAATTAATTAGTAACAAAAACTATATATAATTGCATAAGTCAACTTTTCCCGAGGGGAAAAAATATTGAAGAAGATAATTAAAATGTTATACAAATTTTTCGCTTTTTTTCAGATAATAATTTAACAGATTGTTATATCAAAATCTCGTATAAAAACACAATAGATATTGTTGATACCCTAACCTTAACTTATATCTTTATACATAAAATTCTTCTGTTTGTGTGTACGTCTCTGAGCTCTTCCTAAACGAATGGGCCTTTATTTATGATTTTTTTGTGAATATTCAGGCGAGTTTGAGGATAGTTTAGATTCACAATTCGATCCAATAGGTAATGTATTTTAATTAGTCAGATTAATTTATAGAATGCAACCTCCCCGTTTTGTTTTTCAATACATCCGTCAGCGCTGTCATCGAAAAATAGGAAGCCATTGTTCACATCTGCTGAGTGTGCCTAGAAAAACATGAAGTTGTAACAAACTAAATAAAAAGAAAAGTAGGTAAATTAAATGGTAATGTAGATTACGAAATTATATTGTTAAGGCTCTCATCTATGCTCGAGGTGTGCTTACTAAACATTTCCCAGGCCCAGCTCTGGTAGCAGACACCGGATATAACGCAGGATTTTTTTTTCTATTATCTCTAAAGATTAATTGAATAATTGATTAATTGACATTCTTTTTCAAGAATGTCCTGCCAACTCTAACCGCAAGGGGACAGCACACCCGTTCGTTTTCTCCGATAAGTCAGAGTTGAGAACTGGTACTGCTGGCGAGCAGAGTCATGGTCTAACTGGAAGGAAGATGAGCTGTCAAGGTAGGAGTCTCTATTTTTCTGTAGGCTGACTAGATTTGGGGTGTAGCCAGATGGCAGTTCAGATGTTGATAGAGCCAATCAAATCTGACAATTAAATTTTTATTTTTCTTCTCTCGTTCATAGCGTTTCTATCACAAAACAGATGGGAGGTCTTTTATTTGAATTGTAATTATTATTAGTGCCTATGTGATTATGGTTATGAATGATGGATCTTGTTTTAAATTGAAATTATTATTACTTTTTTTAGTGGTTTTGGGGATTATGGTTATTGATGGTGAATCTTGTTCTAAGTTGTAATTATTATTTTTCTTAATGCCGTTAGGACTATTATTATTATTAGTTAGGTATTATTTTTATTTATTGTTCTTTTGATGGTGATTAGTTTTAAATATTTTTATTTTCAAGAGGTTTAGAGCACTGCACTAGAGATGCAGACGGCCCGGATTCGAATCCAGGCCAGGACAAATCTTTTCTGTTCAAAATAAGAATTTATTAGTTTTGGTTTAATATAGTAGAGTTTTATTTTTGATAAAGGATATTTTGGGTTTATTTCTTTACCCAGTTTCCCTATGTGTCTTCGACTAAAGCATGTCCCCACCCAGGATGTCCACGAAGTCTAAGAGAGGAGCCGTAGGTAAAAAAATATTAATTGTATTTGAGTTACCATAATAGTTTATTTTTTTTTTGGACGTTCGATTTTTCAGTGTGTATTTGAGTGGTTTTGAAAATGGTTTAGATTCACTTTTATTTGAATTTTGTTTGGATTCCAGTATAGTTTAAATTCACAATCTGAACTTTCGAGGTGGGGCCTCAACGAAATCCAGGGAGGCACGACTCCCAGAGGAGTGCTAAAAGCAAGACTAATGAAATTGTATGGCAGAGGAAGATGGACTCCGGAGGAAGACATCTTTTATATGTTGAAGGAAAACAGGGAGCAGGGCCAAACAGAAGGGTAGTTTGCCGAGAAACTCCTCGTACTCTACAACAGACTCGTAGAGAAAATGGTAGTCATTCGGCTGTGCAGATGTACGAGGAATATTAAAGGTTCAATTGAAACATTATCAACAGCCGCAAGTATATCATCTCGTTCTCAGTCAAGCAAACAATCATCCGATAGACAAAGACTGAGAAAAACATAAAGTTTTAGAAAATGTTCAGAAGATATGTTAGCTTATGTCATAAAATTCCCTATGTGTCTTCGACTAAAGCATGTCCCCACCCAGGATGTCCACGAAGTCTAAGAGAGGAGCCGTAGGTAAAAAAATATTAATTTTATTTGAGTTACCATAATAGTTTTTTTTTTTTTTGGACGTTCGATTTTTTAGTGTGTATTTGAGTGGTTTTGAAAATGGTTTAGATTCACTTTTATTTGAATTTTGTTTGGATTCCAGTATAGTTTAAATTCACAATCTGAACCAACAGGTAATGTTTCTTAATTTGTTAACTTATTATTTTTTCATTGTTTGTTGTTGTTAATTGGACAAAATTAAAAATTATAAAATCGAGTATTATGAAATTGTAAAGAAGAATTTGATCTGTTGATATAGATATAGGTAATTTAGTTTTAGCTAACTTGGTATGATTTCCATTAGATATTTAAAATAAGACCTTCCAAAATGACAAATGTAATTTTTTAGGGGAGCCGAACGGTTTAATTAGTTATTTTATATATATTTTACGTTTAACACATCGTATTAGTCAAATAATCGATAATGCAGTTGAATTATTTCTGTACATTAAGTAAACCTTATTCTAAGGTGCCAATTAGCCATAAAATTATTCCCTCTCAACTATGTCTAGCTTGGTTTGGTTTCTATTAGCAATTTAAAATAAGACATTCCACAATGTATATAAAGTAATGTACCATTTATTCTGCTTGGCACGCTTTGGAAGGACTTCTAAATAATAGCTTTTTCTACCTCCCTATTCTTCTAGATTTCTGATACTATTACATTTAAAATCTCACTATTTTGTTAAATAAAAAAACATGGCAGAAATTAAAACGGTGGAAATAATAATTTATTAATAAACACAATGAGTTTACAAATTCATTGTCGGGGATGATATGGCAATATTTTAATTTAGCTAATTAAAAGTAAAATATTTGTTTATTTAGTACAGTAGCGACAGTGTCCTAAAAAAATTAAAGTGATATTTTTTTAACGCATACCCTCTAATTTTTTTTTAATGGTCTCAAATCATTTAAAGATAAACTTTCAGGAACTTAGAATCGCCGACAACCCCTGCCGACTTGCATCGAAACGTGTCTGTACTTGCATAGTATTAAGAGACGGAAATCTCGCATTGATTGCTTGCTTGTTTTATTAGTAAACGCATTACTTTTGAGTAGTCAACATGTCAGTGGAGTTACGAAGTTCCAAAAAGGAGATATTTTTAATAGGGGAAGTAAAACATCAAATTACTGGTACGAAACTTCCCTCTAATGAACAAGTACTAGCAGTTCTGTTCTACAATATTCGTGAAGTGAATTTAAGTGTCAATGAAAGTGCAAATCTTGCTATTCGTGAGTGCATTATTAACTGGGAAAAGGCACGTATACCGACTATATCAATACCTAACTATGTTAAGAAACTAGTTGCATTTTACAAAGTTTGGAGAGATTTGCAAAAAAATGCGAAAAAACACAAAAAGTGTTTGAACAGCGCCAAAAAGAGTTTCTTTCCAACATGAACAATTTGTTTGACATTGCTCATGCCGATGCGCTTCAGCTAATTAAAATAAATGAAGATAGGATTTTCTTGCAGCGCCAAAGAGAGCCAGGTCGGCCTGATCACTTAGTCGGAGTGGACAAAAAACTAACAGAAAAAGAAGAAAAGGCGCGCCTTAGAAACATTGAGGAGGAAAAGCGACGTGCTAAATATTTTTCATCGTTAGCTCCATCGACATCATCTTATGAACCACTACAAGAAAGCTCATCTTCTGATTCTGAAATAATAAATTAACAAGAAAATAGGCCTAGTCCAAGTGGTCCTTCCTCTGAGCCCGATAAAACTTGTATGCGGAAAAAAATCATAACTCCGAAGTTAGTTGTTGCATTAAATAGGTGTCAGTTAAGTGCGAGAGATTCTGTATTTATAATTGAAGCTATACAAAGAATCTCTCACAGTTAACTGACACCTATCTAATGCGGCAACTAACTTCGGAGTTATGATACGGACGAATTTGCTATAAGCAAGCCTTCAATCCATAGAATTCGAAAAGAAATGCGAAGAGAGCGGGCTGAAGCTATAAAGGTTAATTTCCATAACAAGGTACCGGATACGGTAACTGTCCACTGGGATGGCAAACTGTTGCCGGCTCTAGATCCGCGTAAATCTAAAGAAGAACGCCTACCGATAGTTGTTTCCTATGACAATAACGAACAACTTATTGCTGTGCCAAAATTGGGCAACTCATCAGGAGGCGAACAGTCACAGGTAGTTTGGAACGCCATTTTCGACTGGAATCTTGAGGACAGAGTGCAGATTCTCTTTTGTGATACTACTGCTTCAAACATAGGCCGTATTAATGGTGCATGTGTGTTTCTGGAACAAACACTGGGTAGAGAAATGCTTATTTTTTCTTGCCGTCATCACATCTATGAAGTGGTATTAAAAAGTGTGTTTAAAGTCAAAATCAGCCAAGTAACTACAAGCCTAGACATTCCGTTGTTCAAAAAGTTCCGAGAAAACTGGAAAAATGTCGATGCTGAGAAAATACAAATCTGTAGGGAGAAGTTATCTTATTTGAATGTTTCAGAAATTGATAAACCGCAAGAATTCTGCCGATGTGAATTGACTAAAAAAATATCTAGAGATGACTACCGCGAATTAATTGAGCTGTCAATAATATTTCTTGGTGGTGATACAGAGAAGAAATTTAAGATTCGGCCTCCAGGTGCTATGCACCAAGCTCGGTGGATGGCGAGAGCCATTTATTCATTAAAAATATCATTACTAAGCTCCCAATTCAGAATTTCAGCAGAGAAAGGATATAGCAGCACTGCCGGATGTCTGTCTTTTTATCGTGATATCCTACGTCAAACCCTGGCTCCAAAGTATTTTAGCTGTAAAAGCACCTTATCAGGATTTGTGCTTTTCAAAGTCCATGAAAGCTTGCAAGACGATAGACAAAAGCATTTCCAAAGCAGCTTTACAGAAGTTTTGCCATCATTTATGGTATTTGACAGATGAAGGGTCTGTTTTGTCTTTATTTGACGATGATGTCGATCAAGAAACTAAAGTAAAAATGGTTGCTAACTTAGCTAAAGAAAACCCATCAGCCCATGATAAACGTTACATCGCATCAAAAGAAGAACTGTGTGGCCCACTTTTTGGTATGTACTACATGTGAATTATGCTTTGATTTTCTTTTATTATTTACAATACGATTGTTAACCTATTTCTCTATTTTAATTTCAGAAAAAAACATCAATGACTTCGTCTCTGTCAAAAGCAAGTTATTTATACTTATTTAATCGACTCAAAATTGATGACAGGTTTCTTAACAAGAGCCCTTCTTCATGTTCAACTGATAATTCGTTCCAACGAGCTAAAAAGAAGCTTCTGACACTGAAAGCAGTTAATGGTACAGCAGAAAGAGCGGTTAAAGTAATGCAAGATTTTCATGGTTTAATCACTGTTGAAGAGGAGCAAAAGCAATTTTTATTACGGTGCATACAAGAACACAGAATCGTATATCCTGACTGTAAAAAACTAAATTTGAAAAGAAAATTTCATGATTAATTTGTCTTTTACAATAAATAAATATTAAATAATATTATAATTATATTATGTGTTTAATTTACTGAATTTAAACAATAAACTATACAATCTCCCTACAGCTTCCACACTAACTTTTATATTTAAACTTTGGCGTCAGGTCGGCAGGGGTTATCTTTATCCGATCGCAATAATATTTAGTATTCAAGGTTTTGGATTGAAATGAAAAAAATTGAGAGGGTATGCGTTTCGAAATTCGAAAAAAAAATTTTCACCCCTTGTAGTCTGGGACACCCTAAGCGACACTATATGAAAATATTAGGTCAAGTTGTGATAACTGACGCCATCAATCAGATATTTTGTCATCAGTCTAATTGTAACTGGTGCCATACAGGGGACATTTTCAAAAGTACGTATTCTTTTTTCGGAATGAAAAAAATAATAATATTGTGGTGATCCACAAATATATATGTATATATTATTTAAATGTATGATTATTGAATTGATTAGTATGTACTATGTTGATTATTATTGTATAACATTAGTTTTAATTATATTTAATTTCATTTGTATAAAACAGTAAGGAGCCTAATTATTTTAATGTATATAGTTTAATTACGTATTGAAGTATTTATATAAGTATTGTGTCTGTATTCAACTATTGCTTATATCAGTTATGTGTGTTGTATAGGTATATTATATTATCCGTTCACCTATGTACCATAGATAGATAAGAATGTAGGAACGTATTAACGAGGACAATTGGTGGTACGATTATACCTAACGTATTTTGTATGATTGTGTACAGATATTGTTTTTCTAGCGGTCAATTTCTGTCTTCGTTAAGACCATCTTAATGTTTATATTTTCACCCCTCTCTTGTCTTTTCGAGAGTGGGGGGCCACCGAGTCGAAGTGGGAGTGATAGCTTTCGTACTTTTTTTTCTCATTCAATTCTCTCTTTGATTGCTGAACTGATCACGGCCTCTCCAACTCTCTTCTGTACAAGGCTTGTATTAGATATAAGTACAATTTGCAGGTGATAATATCTTATGTATATATAAATGTTTTCAGAATATACTTTTTCTTTGGGCTCCATTGTTAAACTTTGTGTTTGTACTGACTTATTTACTCCCCTTAAGGGTCCACGAATATTTCTTATAATTAATAAATTATTTGGGGAAAGGTCATTACAATATTTAATAACCCTCGGAAGTTCTGAAATTGAAAAACCATAACGGAACAAGAAGAATTAAAGAAGTTGGAATATCAATTGGCCCAGGCATCAGCGGAGAGGGCAAGTTTGGAGACACAATTAAAATAGGCCAACGAAAGACTCATCTGGAAGACAAGGACTCAAAATTCGTCTTTTATCCACGAGGTAATAAGTCAGTTGGAACCGTTTAATTACGTATTGGGCGACCTCGACCATTTTATTTAGGGGGCAGACCAGATTAAAGTACTGATTGCCTCTTGATAAGAAAATGGTATCCTCCAGGAGTCAGGCTTGGCGCTCCTAGAAGCATCACTTGCTGAGCGAATTTTGAGGTGGGGCCTCAACGAAATCCAGGGAGACACGACTCCCAGAGGAGTGCTAAAAGCAAGACTAAAGAAATTATATGGCAGAGGAAGATGGACTCCGGAGGAAGACATCTTTTATATGTTGAAGGAAAACAGGGAGCAGGGCTAAACAGAAGGGTAGTTTGCCGAGAAACTCCTCGTACTCTACAACAGAGTCGTAGAGAAAATGGTAGTCATTCGGCTGTGCAGATGTACGAGGAATATTAAAGGTTCAATTGAAACATTATCAACAGCCGCAAGTATATCATCTCGTTCTCAGTAAAGCAAACAATCATCCGATAGACAAAGACTGAGAAAAACATAAAGTTTTAGAAAATGTTCAGAAGATATGTTCGCTTATGTCATGAAAAAAAGATTCAAATCTGATGACGTAGATTATATTGTCAATTTTATTAGGGAGCACCCCGAATATGTACTGAGTGTCAAACAATTTTGTGAAAACCTTATAAAACCAAAATATCAAGAGAACAAAAATGCATTAGCATATTATATATATATATTATATGCAGCCGCTGATTTTACAAAGTTCCATTACAATGCCGTCAGAAATAATGCAAAAGCATTAGGATATACATCATTTTACCCCAGCTACTATCAGATCCAAAAATTTAAAAAAGATTGTTATCCCCTTGAAGAATCGCAAAATTTACTTAACCATACTTCTTCCCGGATTTTACAAGTCTTGGGTAGCGAAATAGGGACTGATAATTTTTGCAGTTTAACGTTAAATGTTAAATGGGTATGTGATGGGGCGGGTAACCAATCACAATATAAACAACGTTATTCTTCATCTGAAGCTTTCAGCGATGATTCGGCCAATTTGATCGTCTGTTTAGTACCGATTAGTTTGATAAATTCTGGAAATAATCAAATAGTCTGGCAAAATGAATGTCCGTCATCGACTCGATTTTGTAGGCCTATTTCTTTTAATTATACGAGAGAAACGGATGAAAGTATAACGTCTTTAATTCGAGACATTCAGACACAAATTGATAATTTACTTCCCTATATAAATGACTAAATTTCAATCAATTATAGAATGTTAATAACTATGGTTGATGGCAAAATATGTAATATTTTAACTAAAACTTCTTCAGCTATGAGGTGTTTCTTGTGCAACGCAACACCTAAAGAAATGAACAATTTAATAATTACTACAAACAAGGAAATAGTTAATGACGAATATTACTCATTTGGGTTGTCCCCTTTGCATTGTCCGATCAGGAGTTTTGAGTGTTTAATTCACATCTCTTACCGACTAGATTTCAAGCCCCGGAGTGCAAAAACAACAGAGCAAAAGGAGTTACTTGCAAGGAAAAAAAATCAAGTTCAACATGGGGTGAGTTGGGGGTAGATTTTTTTTCTTGGATCCACTCACTAAGACTCTAAATTAACAACAGCAAATATCAAAAATCTGACAGGACCATGCGCGAAACATCAACAAAAACACTAATATATCTCGAACTTTATAAAAAAATTGGGCTGTAAAAGGTGTCTTCTACTAATGGCCATAAAATATGAAAATATAGAGTAAAATAAATGAAACACGCTTTAATATGTAGTAATAGCCTTCCATTTCCTTGTTCAAGTCGTTTTCCTTCAGTTGTTTGCTACAAAAGCACGTTTTGACTTATAAACTGAGTAACACAAACGAGATTGCCGAGAACAGAGACGTGTAGTTAATACAACGGCTGGATTCAAACTGTCACTGAGGACAGATAGATAGACTCAGGTGAGGCTACCTTTTAATAAACAGTTCAACGCAGGTTAAAAAAAACAGTTTGGGTAAGATTACATTACTTTTGCGATTACCTATTATGTCCGGCTTTTTACCTGAAATACTCCTGTGTGCGGCGCTCAGATGAGAGAATGACCCTACTTGAGTAAGAAAGAAGTATAAATAATAAAAAAAACATAAAGCTTATTTTTAACAAAGAATAACGTTGACATTCCCCATTAAACTGATTGAAAAAAATAGAGGCACAATTTAATAAATGGGATGAATGGCTGATAATAATAAGAAGGTAGCTCACCTGCATCAATGGATTATTCGAGATATTCACCAAATATTTTATCACTAATTAGTTAAAAAAGAAGAATGAAGACTGGAATCCATAGCTATAGTTTTCTCCTTATATAAAAGATTTAATAGTTTCAACTCTCACATTATTATTAAAGACACGAAAAAATAAAACCACTTTTGACCTAGAAACACATAAGCTAGAAACATGATAAAAATGTATACTTATGTTATCATGTGTTAATAAAAAAATGTATAGATGTGTGTTCAATGAGATCTGTATTTTATATGAGTTTTTCCTGTTCAAAACCTACTAATTTTATCAATAAATACAGTGGGGAGTGAATGATTGATTTATTTAATATTATTGTGTTTTGTTTTGTGCTTGTGCTTTCCTATGAAAAAAAAAATCAACGATTCCAAAAAGCAAACAAAAGTGTTTCGTGTCTCTATGTAAATAGATTCATCAAACATGTATATAGTGGAAAAAACAACATACGAATTTGTCCAATGCCCAAGAACCCGGAAGTATGAAGAATATATATGTTAGCATGTAGATCATGCTTGTCCACTCTATCCAAGAAGTGTCCTCCAATCCATAATATCTGCTGACCACATTTTCGATGATCGAGTATTGTACCCACTGCATTGCGTTCGACATTGAGTAGAATACGAACAGTAACAGCATCAACCATCTTCTTTTATAGACCTGGCACTCTGTTAACAAAAACAGTCTTTTAAATTTATTTAATATATAGAAATTTATTAACAAACATTATGGTTTGTTTACACGAGTAAGTTTTTTATCAAAGCTGCTTGATACCCCGCCGATAGCAATTCCTCTATTCTTAGAAATGCTATTTATAAAAAAATATTAAACTGCAATTTATTTGTATAAGAATATTCATAGCGGATATCGATATATAGCTAGAGCAGGGAGAAAAATGATAAAACCTTTCAATGCAACAATTTAGTTAATCAGGAGATCCGGCAAAAGGAATTCTACGATATTGAATGGTGACAGCTTTGGCTTTACATAAAAGGGTTGATACATAAACGACCAGATCTTGAATTCGGGTTATCATTTCTTACCGCTCATCCACCATTACCATTGCAGATGTGAAGAATAACAATAAAAGCCTACTAGTTGGGTGGCCTACCTCCTGAGGAGCTCCATAATGAGCCGCTAACATCGCCAGGCTCTCACTGGGAGATCAAGATATCACCATCGTGTTTTAATAATAATACTAATAATAATTGGTAGCTGTGTCTTTTTCTGCCATGCACCTCGGCCTAAAGAGGCCTATTGTGCTCGAGTCCTGAAATTCCTATCATAGGTCTAGGTTTCTCAGGTATTTTAGGTAATCTTTAAATCTGAGTTCTTGAAGTTCCTCAAGTCCTCCAGGGCCAAGGTCAAATGTCCTCTTCCAACAGAGTGCATTACACTCGAAGAGAACGTGCCAAGGGGTTTCATCCTCCACCGTGCAACATCTGCACTGGGGTTCGTCTTCGAAGCCAAGACGGTGCATATAGTTCCTGAGTTCGCAGTGTCCTTTAATAACCGCTACCATACCCTTGAGGTCGGTTCTCTACATACAAGCGGCTTCTTTCTTGATTTTCTCAGAAAGTTTATCATTGAAATGCTTTATAAACAGTTTGGTTTGACTTATCTTGGCTCTTTTGATGATTATATCCTTGGCCTCTTAAAATCCCATATGTTGCTGATTTGGCCGAACTAGATACCTGTCCTTCCATGATAAGCTCCATACACTCTTGAATCCGCTAGTATTTCAACTTGCTTCCCATACTATTCCCGGTAACCCTCTGAGGCGTCTGAAAAGAAGATGGCCTCGAAACTTCTACTATAGGACTTAATAGGAGTGCTACCAATGGGTAGTTTCTCCACAAGTGTTTTTTTTTTTTCATGTGATTTGTTCATATTAGCAGATTTACTTGTTGTAATATTATTACGGTTGTAAATATCAATAAATTAATAAAAATATCCTTGGCCAGAAAAAGGGGAACACCACTGGTGGATCTAGGAGAATTTTCAGGGGGGGGCATGGATCAATGTGAATTTGTTACAAATATATACGATCCATATATGAATGAAGATTCATAAAATATCAAGACAACTGAGGCCAGAAAACAATAACATAGATAAAATAAGCTCCTTGATCAAAGCGGTAGCTATCTATATGTGAATGAAAAACATACAAGGGTTCGGAATCGCCGATTTTGGATGCACCCATTGAGAAAACATTCGATACAATGAATAATTTTGGTGTTTTTTTCTTGTTGAAAACCAACTAAAATTCAGGTCAATGTAAACTAAAGAGATCTCTAGGGGGAGGGGGTCATGGCACCCTTGGCCCCCCTCAAATCCGCCAATGCACCACACCATGGTTCTGGTCCTATTAGAGCAGTTCCCGCTCCTTTCTTTGCCCCAATTTGTCGGCCCTCTCATTCCCTGGTATATTACAGTACCCAGGGATCCAATATATGTTGAAACACTGTCGTGAAAAGCTAATTTATCGAGTCTTACGCAGCATTCCAGTACTAGTCTCGATTTTGTTGCAAAGTTCTGTAGCGCACTACATGCTGTCTGGCTGACAGTAAGACAATTAATGACCTTGTTCTTGAGGTCCTTCAGTGCAAAGGCTCATACAAGTATTGCCTATATTTCTGCTTGGAATACAGTATGTGTCATGCCCAGAGCTGTATAATAGCCTGTGCTCTGGCTTCCCTTATACCAGAATCCTGGGCGGCACTAAGCTCCCCTTTGGATCCATCCGTGTACACATTCAGACCAAAGGGTGGGTTAAATCTGTCATTTTCGCTTTTACAAATCGCTCGAGTATTAACGCAGAAACTTTTGTCAAAATTTGCTCAACATAAGGTCTGAATGAATTTTCAACTCTGCATTTTGTTCAATCTTATCAAAGACGCTTCTGTGTCCAAAATTATTCGGGTTTTTTTTTTAACACCTACTATTTTCACTAGCCTGTGGCTGTCTTCAACCCCTCTACTTCAATCAGAATGTCAAGAGGAGTTAAATTAAGTATAGTTTCAAGGTGGAGGTTGTTCTCATGGCCCCAGTGACCATGATGCACCCACCATCGTGGTTTCTCTTCAAATAAAAATAGTTAAAAATCAAAACAATTAACAAAAAATTATAAATAGTAATATGAGATAAGTCAACTAGATCCTAAAATTAAGTAATGTTCAAAGAGCATTCGTTCTCGTGTATGCATCGCAAAAATTGCGAGAACACGGGAACATGGGATCAAATAAGAGAACGGATTTTTCCCCGGCTGGTAAGCGACTCCGGTAGCTCAATTGGTAAAGTACTGTCACGGAGAGACAGAGGAACCGGGTTCGAATCCCGGCCAGGGGCATATCTTTTCTCTTCAAATAAAATAGTTATAATTTCATATTTGTGTCAAAAGGCACGTAATCCTACTTTGTCAAGGTTACTTGGTCGTGGCCTCATCTCTGCGGTTCAATAAGAATACTCGCTCCCTTCTTCCTGTACTGTTTTTTTCTTGCTGCAAGAAGATAATTGTTTGCTTCTACCACTATTCCTGGTGAAATCTAATAGCTCAACTATTTTCTTCGACGAATACTGTATTTTTCGGCATTATCAGGTTCCACTAACTTATGTTTACCTGTTATAGCCAAAGAAGTTTCTATTTACGAACCTGGTAATCGAAGACGAACACGAACATGTTCACAACTGCAACACATTCCTTTATACGACATCCTTTTTGGACCCTGGTAAGGTTGTCGGACAACGGGTATAACCCTTTCTTTTCTGTTTTTTCGATTGGCCCCTTTCCGGTAGATAAAATTACCCCCTCGTGTCCTTTTAAAATCTCAGACGTCAACTATCCCAAAACCTTACTATTAATTATATGAACATATAATCAAAATTGTTGTTTTTATTTTATTAACCAAATCAACCGTGCTGTAAGGCAATTTGGGCATTTGTACCAAAGCGATGATATAGATTCGTGCGTAACAATTCAATGCTACAAGTAGGTCATGTTACATGAAGGTAAATACAACTGTGCATACAGCCTGCTCATCGATTCATTTCAGTTTCTTCTTCTTCTTTTTCTTCTCCCCACATAACCGGTGGTGTCCCTGGTGCAGATCTATCTCTCTTGGCAAGGAAAAGTGAGTCGGAGCCACTATCTTCTTCCAAACACAAAAAAATACGTGTGATAACATGGTAGTCCTCATTCAAGAAAAGGCTCTCTGCCATCACATTAAGTTCTTAGATAAATTCTATCCTTTAATAGATCTGGGTTCTAATAGTATCATTTGGGAGGCATCTGTTTGTACGTAAATCAATGTTGTCACAATGAAGAAGACTCATAAAGCCTTTTTTTTTTTAATAAGAATGATAATGACATGAAATGTGTATAAAATAACTTATATTTGTGAAAAATATTGAAGTCTGATATTGATTGACCAGTCCAAAATACAGCAACACTGTCTAAGCAACTCATGGATCATTGTTGTTCGAGTGCCTAAGCTGGACTGCAGCTTATTTTCTATTACGTACTTGAATGGATCTCGATATTCTTCAACACTAAGAAAATTTCTCATTTTTAGCTTATCATTATATCATTTTCAATCTCATCGGGTTTAATTCTCTCACTTCTCTTTGAATATTATTTAATTATTAGGAATAGAAATATATCTATTGGTATAATGAGTTTTAGAGCCTGTACCATTACAATCAGAAACAAGTTAAAATTTAACTAGTATTTCAGACGTATGCATCACTAATCTCAAGATGCTTAGCCATATCTATAATATTTGCGGTAGTAAGTATCAAGTGTAATGGCCGCATACACAGTTTACTATTAAAAAAGTTTCGCATTTGTTACGTTTACTATACATGAACAATGGAACAGCTACAAGTGAAAATGTGTAGGAAGATAGTTTATTAACAATATGAACCTATATTAATTAAGGATTGTAAGCTGAGTGACTATTATAAATAGACATTTATTAACTGGTGGGCGTTTGCTAAGGCAGCAACCTGGCAACTGATCCTTACAGGACTTAGCATAGTCGCCACAACAAGTTCAAGGCCAAGGCTTGGATGCGTTAATATTTTTTTTTAATTTAATTTAATTATGTTTAATACAGGATGTATGGATATGTTTGTAAATAATTTAGGGTTAAGAATTTATATATGTATAAGTTAAGACAAGACGATGATTACATAGTCGCTGATATCAAGCTGGCATTGTAAACAGCTGTTAGATCATATAAATAGAGGTTCAAGATGGCAATAAAGTCAGTATTAAACCAGTTCTCGTGCGAGTCGTTCCATCCTTATTTTCCTTTTTTTTAATATTTTGTTTCTAGAACTATATAAGTGGTGCCGGAACTCGGAAACTTTAAAGATTTTTTTTTGTTGGTGTAAACACAAAAAAATAAATAAAATTATTTTATCATTTTTTTTTCTATTTCTTCTCTCTCTTGTTCCCATAAATAAAAATGACAGAACCGAGACAGGGAGGCGTTCTTAGGCCAGCTACATTAACGCTTACGTCACCTCCTCAACCAACGCCACAACCACCGACACCGGTAAACCCTGAGTTCCCGCCTTTGCCGACGACTACGCTCGCAATGGCGCATGCGGACCTAGCAGCCAGGGAGGCGAACAGGATCGCAGAGGAAACCAATGCTCTTGAACGTATGAAATTAAAAAGGGCTAACGCACAGGATGTAAGAAGAGAGATTTCTAATCTGGAAAAATTTAATGGCGATGTGGGGGAGCTGAACCATTTCCTCAAAGGCGGCGATGGTATTATGTTCAGTATTGAATCCCAGGTCGTTGCGGATTTAATAGACGAGCTGGACGCTAAAAGGCTACGGGTGGCCCTAGCACGCCGGTTTAAAAAAAGTGTACTGAACCTAATACAGGCGGATGAGGATACCCCGTGGAGAGCTATAAAAGAAAGGATGAAAAAAAGCATCTGGAGGGGGGCGATGGGCCCACGAAGAAGACATGCTCCACATGTTTAGGGAACTATAGAGACCGAACCACTCGAACGGGCAATAAGCGGCAGGCCTAATCGCCAAATTAAACAGGATCAATGAGAAACTACGAGAAGTGATGGATACTAGGATACAGTTCAAGCACTGTGATTTGTTGGAGCATGGTGAAGGCACTGTATATAGAAGGGATACAGACACGTGACTGTAAATCAATCACTCTGAGTTTTTCCTGTAAAGTAGAAGGGGAGGCCGTGATTAAACTCGGGATATGGGGTTTCGAGGGGAGAGGGCAACACATACGGGAAGAGCTACACAACCTTAAAATCCAAGGGATCATCGTGGACAGTACATCACCGTACAGCAGCCCCCTTTGGGCAGTAAAGAAAAAGAGTGAGGACGGCAAGAAGTACCGGGAGGTAGTGGATTACCGGAAGCTAAATGATAACACTTTGGACGAACGCTATCCCATTCCGCGATTCGATGACATTTTAGACCGACTTTTTAGCACCCTTAATCTGAAGGCAGGATACCACCAAATTCGGATGAACCCACGAGACCAGCACAAGACAGCGTTCACCTTTGAGCAGGGTCTTTCAAATTTAAACGGATCCCCTTCGGTCTGAAACACGCCCCTATCACTTTCTAAAAACTTATGGATGAGTTTTTGCGTAGGCTGGACAAATCGTTTTACCAGGTATATATGGATGATTTACTCGTATTTAGCAAATCAGAAGAACGCCATGTGGAAGATCTTCGTAATGTGTTTACGAGGTTGCTCCAGTTCAGGTTAAAATTATCTGGAGAGAAATCTGTTATGGGTCAGGGTCAACTTAATTTTTTGGGCCATACAATATCCAAAGAGGGAGTGCGACCAGAGATGCGGAAGGTCGAGGCAATAGTACAAATGGCGATTCCGACTGACGTCAAAGGAATACGGAGGTTATTAGGAACGTTCAACTATTATCGCCGACTCGTACCGGAAATGGCGGAGTATCTTGTGCCACTAAAAAAAAGAAAGGACGGAGCATCGTAATCGGATATGCATGAGAAAACTGAAGGAAGAACCAATCCTTGCCTTTCCCGATTCTAAACTGAAATTTTACATCACCACATATGCGAGTGAGTACGCCTTAGGTGCGGTATTACCACAGGAAGGTAACGGTGGAGTTCCGTAGCGTACTTCAGCAGACGAATAACAGAGACGGAGTCCCGTTATAGCGCACTGGAAAGGGAGTTGCTTGGGATCGTGTGGGCGATCGAGCATTTCCGACGTGGTCCACATGGACCATAGACCATTGTTATGGGTAAATAATTCATGTAGAAGCCAATTTTGGTACACTTGTAGGGGAAGGTGTCCTGAACAACATACTAAAAGCACTGAGGGGTGGGGGTGATGCTAAGGGTGGGGGGGACTCTAAAGGTCCTTTTTTTCGTAATGCAATTGGGAAAAACCACAATGCAAAGCCTTTTGTTTCAAATCCAGTAACACACCCACTTACCAGTCTACTTTTCGCCTATTCAGGCATTATTAAGACACAAAAAAAATATATGAATAAATAATAGTGTTTCTTTTTGAGTTTTTGGCTCCATTTTATTGTCCCTTTTTTCATTTTTTTGTTAATAACTCGAAAAATACTGCCTCTGGCCAAAGAATGTTCATATACTAAAGTAATTTACATACAATTTTCTATATAAAGGTTATATACACTTTTTTGTTAGGATCAATGCTTAAGCAGATATGGAGGGGGGGAGATGGAAATTAAAAAAACTAAACGTTTTTATTGTTAAAAATGAAATGTTTATTGTTAAAATGAAATGTTTGTAGTTAAAAATAACATGTTTATTGTTGAAAATTAAGTAATTAGTGATTAATGGTGTATCTTGAACATTAAATTTTAGTCGAAATCTGAGCTTTCATCTTCATCGCAGTTTTCTTCGATGGGGACTCCGTTCGTACATGAACTGAGACATCTACAGGCGCCGGAGCAGACAACCCCTGCTATGCGAAAACCGCAGCGCACACCACACCCAGTCGTGCATCGGAAAAAGATCATTTTCAAAACGGAGTCGGGTGCCACAGGGTCACTGCAATGCAGTCCATGAAGACTCTGAGAGGTATTAATTGTTCAGCCTCACTGCAGAGGCTAGCTGAAGGAGGATAGATACTGTTGTCATAAGCCATGGATTCAATGTTATCCAAGATAATATCGGCAGCTTTTTGTACAGTTCTCTCACGTTCCCTTTGTTTATTTTTACACCTTGAGGTGTACCACGAGTCGCTCCAGATTTTATCACTAAAATTACGAACGGAGACGACTGTTTGTCTGGTGCTAATAGTACTAAAAAAAATTTGGTCCCCATATTTTTCCCCCAATCTCTCCCTAATGGTCTTCACATGTGGTGGTTCTCCTGTAATAACCTGTTCCTATAATAACATAGAATATTAGTAATTATCAGTACCTTCAATATAATCGAAGATTGAGGCCGTTCAGATTTTCCTTTTGAAGGTACGGAGGTCAACAAGAATCTTTTGTAACAATCCTCATGATATATTGCATCTACTGCGTGTAGATCTAAAACAGTGCAGATACGTCTTATTACGTCGTTTCCTCACGCATCCTTTCTTTTCTGCCCATGATCGATAATGGAATTGTGAAACGCACTGATACTAACATAAAAAACTGTTCGACACTTAGCATAAGGTTTTTTTATCTCCTTCTCTTCGTCATACGTTTCTATGCAGAAAAAGCACTTTGTTTTAAAATCAAATTTCACTTGTTTTGAACGCAAAGACGAGACATCACGTGATTTTGAAGGTTGATCTGAAAGAGTGTCTCTCAGAAACCTCTTTATTGAGTCACTCCTGACTCTCTTCTGCAAGAATTATGAATATCACCATTTGTCTTATTCCTAAAACCTGCCTCTTTTCCATTTTTCCTTAACACACTTGCATTCACTAAACCAATTATCCCTTTTTTCCCTACGTTACACAAATCTCTTTTAACTTCACTCGTACAAATTAAACACTTCTCAGCCATAGTCACATCCACACTGGAAATGAATAACACAGGCCAACAAAAAAAATCTTTTTGAAAACTTTTTTAATTTTAATAGCTGATCTTGATAGATTTTTATGTGCTGAATCCAAATCTGCTCGTAGTTTTTATGTATCACCCTTAGTTTCCAAGCAAAATGTATTTTATTATATAGTCTAATACCCATTTACAGTATATAGGGAAATCAATGAAACACTGTAGAATCGTAAAAATGGTTTGTATTTACAGTAAAATACTTGGAATAGTAATTTTATGTGATGATACAAGGTTCACTTGTCAACTGGAATTGGTTTATATTTTCTTTCCCTTTTTTCCTTGAAGCTTCTTGTGTAGCTTTTCCTGCGATGAATAGCTTGCTGAACTTCCCGGTGAAGTGACCAACTCTTCCTATACACATGAATGCTGGTTCCAGCCGCCAGCAAGTTCTTTTCTTTTAGCCTAGAGCCAAGCAGTTCAGCTTTTTCTTTTGTTAAGCCCAGATCCCTAACTAAGTCATTAAGCTCGACCTGAGTGAACAATTTAGGCTCTACATTTTCTGTAACACATTGGAATTCTTCATCGTGTTCATCTAACTCCGACTGTACATCAGAAAATACTTCTGTTTCAATAGAATTTAAGTCCTCTGGTGGTTCCGGGATTGGCAAATCTACACCGTGCCCTACTGGTCGGATGGCGGACGGAAGGTTAGGGTAGCTTATTACCTTCTTGTTCTTAGAGTTATGACCAGTAATATCTACACTGCAAAAGTAACAGTCATCGGAATGATTTTTTGGTTCCCTCCATATCATGGGAACAGCAAATTTAAAGTGTTATTTCTCTTTTTTTGACCATTTCCTGAGGTCTTCAACACATACATAACATACCTTATGCGGTGCCCAAGGTTTATCCTGGTCTCCAAGTTTGGTTCCAAAGTATGCTAGATAAACCTTTTTCACAAAGTCTGTAATGTTTCTTTGGTGCTTTTTAATAACAAACTCACCACAAATATAACAAAAACTGTCAGCAGAGTTTTTACAGCCGCGATGAGACATTGCACTGAGCACATGTACAGGAAACGTAAAAGTGAGGTTATGTTGAAAATAAACAAAACATCAGCTGTTTAGCATGTGTTTCAGCAGTGCTGCCAACATCATCTTTGTTCATTAGACCTATTTTTTCATGTTATCTTAACTATGAAAAAGCTGTTAAATTCTAAAAATATTTCTTTATTTCATGAATTTAACTATAAAATGTGAATAAATGGTGGGTGATACAACTTTTTAAGCATCATATTTGGATTCAGCAACCTAAACAACATAAGAATAAGGTATTTTCATTAAAAAAGTTTTTTCATCGTTGGCCTGTGTAATCTTATTCTATGTTTCTACTATTCAATATATTTTGAATATGTAGATTGATATTTGGGATGCCAGAGTCTCATTTGGGATGAGTACTAAATTATTATTTATATGCCTTAATCTTAATTGGGTTCCTTTCCAAAGGTCTGTTCTTGTGTTTACCATTTTACTCATCTATTATACCTTCAATATATTATTTATTAATAAGTAGTGTAAGCACCACAAGAATTACAAGAAGGATAGCTTATTTATTCAATTTTAACCAAGATTAATGATTCAGATGTTGATATATAAAGAGGATTGCCATAAAATACCTTACAGGAAATAAATTAAACTTATCTGTGAACAGGGGTAGATTGGGCTATACGTCGGTCTTCACCTGGCCACGTCCGGGTCTTCTGCTTACTCCCTCCTCGGGATCTCTAGAGGGTTCCTTGCTTCTTCTGGTCTGTCTCGAGAGTTTCTTGCCTCCCTTTTCTTCTTTCTCCCAGCTATCTTGACGCGGCTGTCCCGATAGTTTCAAAAGTAGGGTGTAAGGTCCATTAGCCTTCGCGAAAATATTTTACATCCTGTACAGTGCTTCTTTTGAAGTGCCAAGAGGCGGGTGCCGCCCTTGTACCTGCTTTAACACTCATCTTTAACAAAATTTTTATTGCATTTTATGGCATCCATTAGCAATAGTAAAAATATTTAAATTATTTATAACCGAAATTTCTGATATTATTTACAAACAGTTGACTATCCTTAATTATAGACAATTTACGAATCTTTCTGTCATTTAAAAAATAATCAACTACTCCTTCAACCGATATCTAAAGTCCAGAAACATTCCTTTTCGTTAAGCAATATGGCATCCGGCGGTAATATTGCTTTTTCTTTATCTTACCCCTAAGATAATTTCGGACATCCGCTGTCCCAAACAAAACATTGTGTGCTACCATATCGTTCATTATATTTAACTCACTCATTTTTAAAATTTCTATATTTATTTTCTCTATATTTTGTATACCATGATTATTGGAGTTCCATTTTTTCTGATAAAAAGTGCAGTGTAAACTAGTTGCAGGTAATTGTTTTAGTTGTGGTATAAACCGTAATGAGGTATAACCGACACACGTCTTGCACTTTTACCTTTCTTCTTTGATTTTTTTTCTTGATTCTTAGCTGGTGGTGGCGACTTAAACTTTAAAAAATCAGTGTTTAAAGATTCCCTGTGCTTATAAGCCGTCAGTCCAATATTTTCATCTGGTTCTACTCTGTTTATTGTATCATGTAGAGACAAAAATTCCATTAAAGTATTGTTTATCATTCGATTAAAATTAAATGTAATGTTATCATTCGAATTTATATCTGTGGTCATTTCAACATTATTTGTAGATTTAGGACTGTCCTCTAGTAAAACAGTGTATAAAACCTTTTTTATAGGGCATTTTATGTAGATCAATTTAGTATATGAACATTTTTTCGCTAGAGGCAATATTTTTCGAGTTATTAACAAAAAACTGAAAAAAGGGATCTTTAGAGGCCCCCACCCTTAGCATCAACCCCACCCCTCAGTACTTTTAGTTTGTTGGTTAGGACACCTTTCCCTACAAGTGTGCCAAAATTGGCTCCTACATGAATTATTTCCGCCACTTGGCATTTTTTGGTCTTCGTTGCCTGGACTATGTACACGTTTGCTCCTGAATAACAGCAGAAAAATGATAAGACCAGGGTCGATCTGATTTCTGGAGTGATTGTCTGGAAAAAAAACCCATGTAGCCTTGTAGTCTTTCCTTTCAAGCATTGTAACACCGGCAACCATATTTTAAGACGCCTATAGTTCACCAAGGCGGCTAAATGGCTGTCAGTAGCTCTCAGCGGGATATGTTATGTCGATATCCATAGCCCAAGAAAACCCGAAAAATGGCCCTAGTCCACAAGTGGACGTGACAGCAAGTCCTACTCCCACTTCCTCGTAGTGCAAACCAAGGTGGACATTGGCTGACGGAAGAGAGCAAAGGCGAGTTTCTAGCGCCTTAAAACTGGATCCTTCGACTAGGGGAGGAAACCCCGACAGAAAACTCTGGTCCTACAGATTGGGGGTTGGACGCGGGGCCAACAATCCTGTTCCGTAAAAACTGTAAGTGTTTTCAAGAAACCACAAAAAGCCTCGGAAAGAAATGGATCAAATGGGAAACGACTTAGGCATGAACATGGATTAATAAATATGGCAACCTGGAACGTAAGGAGTTTGTTCCAACCTGGAGCTGAGAGAGATCTTGAAAGGGAATTGGAAAAATACATAATAGACATATTAGCCCTACAGTAAATCCGCTGGAGAGACACAGTACTAACCATGATAAAGCACTACACAATCATTAACAGTGGCGATAGAAGGAACATATTAGGAACAGGTTTTGCGATAAGGAATTCCCTCTTGCACTCTATCATTAAATGTGTGGCAGTAAATGAGAGAATGTGCTTACTAAGGCTGCGAGGATGGTTTTTTAATATCTCTCTTATCAGCATACATGCACCCATAGAAGGTAAGGACAATGAAGAGGAAAAGGAAACTTTTATGGAAGGCTAGAAAATCTATACGATTCCCTACCCAAGCGTGATGTGAAAATAATGTTGGGAGATTTCAATGGTAGGATAGGAAAAAAAACGATGTTCTTCCCCATAATAGGCAAACACAGCAAGCATGAGGAAACAAGCGAGAATGGACTGAGAATGATCGATTTTGCGATGACAAGGAACCTTAGAATAAGAAGCACCTTTTTCCCACATAAATAAATACATAAGGAAACATGGACCTTCCCCGGATGGCATCACCAACAATCAAATTGACCATGTACTCATTGCTGCCAGAAACGCCAGTGATATATTTGATGTTCGAAGTTATAGGGGAGCTAACTGTGACTCAGACCATTATCTGATCAAGATTTTATATAAACAGAAGCTGGCTATGCAAGGAAAAGGAAATACAAGAAATGCCACCATCTATAATGTGGAAAAGCTAAAGAGGACGCTGTAGCCCGGCAATTCAGAGATAAGATCGCAGATAGATTAAACAACAACTCATCTATTGGCAGGAATATAGAGGAAAGATGGACACGCCTTAAAGATGCTCTCAAAGGTGTAGCAGGGGACATTCTTGGCGCAGCACCGAAAATACAAAGCAATGACTGGTTTGATGAGGGCTGCATAAAAGCCATTGAGGAAAGAAACAGTGCCAGGCAGAAAATGATCCAACGAAGGACCCGAACTACGGCGGAACATTATTGAACCAAAAGAAGGGAAGCAAAAGCAATATGAAAACAAAAGAAAATGCAGCAGGAAACAAAGAAGCTGGATAAGCTTCAACAAGACTTTTCAGCCAAACAGACCAGTAAGTTCTATAAAAGCACCAGAGAATCCCGAAATGGATATATACGAAGGCTGGAATTCAATAAAGATAGAGAGGGGAAGCTGATTGGAAATAGAAGATCTGTCCTGGAAAGATGGAAGCAGTTCTTCATAGTATTATTAAATCCGAATAAAGAAGGACCAACTTATAATAAAAAAGTATTATTGCAAAATGGAAGAGACTGGTCGAACGTGGATGAAGAAGAAATGCCACCAGATAGAGAAGAAATAATGTAAATAATTGGAGCACTCCATAACAACAGAGCACCTGGAATAGACAGTATCCCAAATGAGGTCCTGAAATATGGGGGTGAGGCGGTGGTGGAGGAAATAAATAACCTCGTATTTGATGTATGGATGGAGATGAGGATGCCACAGGACTGGAAAATGGCAGGTTGTGCCCAATACATAGGAAGGGAGACAGAGATTAAAATTAAGTGCGATGGCCTTGGAAAACACCAGATGTAGGGTAAAAATCCAAAATATGCTATCAGAAGAGTTTGAGGTGGAGAATGGTCTGCGCCAAGGAGATCCTCTCTCACCTGTATTATTTAACATAGCACTCGAACAAGCTGCGAGATCAATCAGGACGAACCCAGGAGGAACGATATGTAACAGGATGACCCAACACCTAGCGTATGCTGATGACGTAATGACATCAGCAAGGTCAATAGCGGCGCTTTCAGGAGCTTTGCAGAAATTTGAAGAAGCGGGGAAAAAATTGGGTCTGGTGATAAATAAGGAAAAAATCCCAATACATGATTTCCACAAAAAATGATGGGCTGGAAGAGCAGAGCGATGTGCAACTGCTCCACCACACATTTAAGAAAGTGGGCAGCTTCAAGTATCTGGGGGCTTTAGTGAAACGAAAGAATGACATCACTGCAGACATTAAAGCAAGAATTTCAGCAGGCAACAGATGTCTCTTTGCATCTGATTACACGGATTTCGGAACTTGTCACGGAAAGCAAAATTATTGATTCATAAAACAATCTTAAGACCGATAGTCACGTATGCTGGTGAAACGTGGGTCCTGACCCAGGAATGTGAAAAGATGCTGCAGATGTGGGAGAGGAAGGTACTTCGGCAGATATTTGGGCCAGTATGTAATTAAGGCCAATGGAGGTCAAGAAATAATAGAGAGCTTCAGGAACTATACAATGAACCAGACCTAGTCACCTATCAATCAACCCGTATAAGATGGCTTGGGCACGTAGAAAGAATGGGAGAAGATAGGTAGATGGGAGAAGATAGGTAGGTACCCGAAGAAACAGTATGGCAAATCAGGAGGCTAAAGAAGAAGTGGAAGGCCCAAGCTGCGATGGCTGGGTTATGTGGAGAACGAAAGAACTCTGCAGAGGATGGGAATCGGACAGTGGAGAGGGAGAGCTGCTGACTGAGAAGACTGGAGAGGCGTTGTTGAGGAGGCCAGGGCCCTACAAGGGCTGTAGAGCCATGGAAAAAAAATAGTTCACCAATCTATTTCCATTATCATTTGAAATATCTTGTAGGCTATGTTTTAAATTGTGACAAGAGCACTCCTCGATAACACTTACGAGGTTACTATAGCAAGATTCCTTTGTAGTTTTTCCGCCACCTCTGTTGGTGGGTGGCACAAAATTATGAAATCACACTTTATTTTGTGGCTTACAAATCTGGTGGTTAATAGCCCAAGTTCAAGGTCGATTTCTTGATGTTTCCCAGCAAAAGATTTTTTCTGAGGGTGAGGTAGCTTGCCCCTCCCCGCTCAACCCCAGCTTTTACACAGCATATCTCAAAATTATAGTAACCATCCAATTTTTACAAACCAAAACGATATCTCTAATAGTAAAATGCCAATTTCCCAACAAGCTAAATTACTTTTTTAAGAGTTACACATGACTTGTTTAAACATTCCTTGTACCCAATAGATTTAGAATTTAATGCTCTACCACTTTTTCTAATATTTTTCAGAGAGTTGAAGAATGAAGTATGTTATAGGTTAGAGTCTCTGTTTTCTACCACATCGCATTTAAATTATTATGTGATGTATTATTAAGAAACAAAATAGCTGTACAAATTTAATTATGTAGATGGATATTAATGGATAAAACATACCTTCAAACAAACATATATAAATATTTACAAGCCCCTTGAGCTCAAATAGTCCCAATAAAACCTGGACTGTTTTTTCTGCAATAAATTTTAGATTGAATACTTAATCCAACCGTGTGGTGGCTAAACATTGTAAAGATAGTAGAGTTGGAATTATTTTTTTTATTCTTTTTAAATAAGGAAAAATCAATTAATTAACTTAATGTGTTATCAAAACACAGTTCCGTTGAAGTTGATGCGTAGAAACGGCAGTAAACATCAGAATGAAAATAAGTTCTAGTATAATTAAGCCTATACGAATCATTTAATTACGTTATTATAATTTTAATAACAATGGTTATATATAGATAGATTTGTTTTTAATAAAGATGAAAATGATTTTTTTTCATATTTCAAACTGAATAAAGAATTAAATATTAACTTAATGGACACTTTTGTAAAGGCATCATGACTTAGGTACAGTTATCAGCAACAAGTTTTTCTGGATCAGTGCTCATTCATTCATTCATTCGATACAATCCATCATTGGATTTCGGCTGCCTCACTCTATGCATCACTGGATCAGTGATAATCAGTATTAATTTTTTGGCGAGCCAATTTCATTTTGTAACATTCATTTCTAAAGGGGATTTTATATGTCAGGGATCTTCTTTACCTTTGAAAAATTACAGATTTAGGAGGAGAAATAAATGTAGAAGCTGCTCTAACTATCAATTTCGTCTAAATTCCAATTTCTAGCAATATTACTTTATATAATACGGAAATATATATTATTAATATATATAATTAATCGAGGATCGGTGAAGAGAATGGATATGTCTGGCTTGGATGCGAGCTTTGGTAGCTACCAAATATATGGTTAGAGCACCGCGCTAGAGACGCGAGCGACCCGGGTTCGAATCCCGGCCATGACATAATCTTTTCTCTTCAAAATAAAAAAAATAATCAACAGAACAATAAACATATAATATATAGTTCAAGTTCCTAAATCCAGGAACAAAATATGTAAAAAAAGAGGAAAATAAGGACAAACAACTCGCACGAGAACTGGTTTAATACTGACACTATATATAAGTGATTCAATATGTCAAGTTAAGGCAATAGAAAAGTCGAAACCTGTTTTTGAATGAGGGATGAAAATATTTGAATGGAGTATTTATGATGTTTACCTGATCTTGTCGAATCTCCAGATTCCATGATACTGTGTTCTTTTATTGGTGCAGTGCTTAATATTTTTATTAAAAAGTGATAAAATATTTGTGCACAGAAAATATTAAGTGAGCATGTTACTAAGATAATACTACTGTCAACACAAGAGGTTTACTAAAAGCAGTGATTTGGAACAGCTTGTTGGTGCGTTACGGATTCAAGAACGAAATAACAAAAAACAAAATGAACCTAAGAAAAAGAATCGAACTAAAATGTGCTTACGGCAACACAAATGAGCCGTCTCTGGATGGTGCTTGAGTCTAACTAGTAGCTGTAGTATCTTGAGCGGATACTTTAAAGGTAGCCAGTGCGCAGGCTCGGATCTATAACGAGTCACTGGAACTATACCATTCCCAAACCCCGTTCCAAACTGTTACAAAAACGACAATATAAAGATACAAACAAAGTGAGTGAGTGCAAAGTGAGTATTTATTAGGATACAACGCTTATAAGCTGTCTTTCTCGGAATACTCTAAAGCTCGAACATACTTACAGTTGACATACACACAATGCAAAAGCTAACAATACATAGTTACTAGCTGTAGTAAGTATTCAATATAGAACTGGAACGTGATTGGATGTTTTTAGCCGAATAGAAAAAATATTATTATGACTGACGATCTGTCACTGATGAAATAGCTCCTTCTTCCCAAATTTTTTTTGTATTTTAATGCATTAACGAATTATGATGAATTGTAATACTTGTGATATCCATCTCCAGTGTTTTCTAATGTTTAATGATTGTGAACATATGCTGTAGAAAATCTATTTTATAGTAAATATATGTGTGTTGGTCCAGCGAAAGGCTAGTAACAGTTATAGATGACAGACACTCTCGACTTCGATTGAATACGCATAATAGAAAAGTTATAGGCAAGTTGTACCATTTTCAAATATTCTTTTACGACCTTGGATCATATGCTACACTTCATGAATATTTGTTTTTGTTAGATCCATATACTAAAAAAAAAAATTATTATGTGGGTTTAATTTATTGGGTAATCGCAAGTATTTGAAGAAGAACTCCACGTAAAATTAATTATACCCAGAGTATGTGGTTTAAAATACAGGTTACAGTTGCTCTTCGCCTGCTGTTTAAAATTCTTCTAACAATTTTTTCAGGACATGTCATTTAAGATTACAGTTCGTAAGATTAGGATGATCATACAAGACTTCGCTAACTGGTTTATGAAATTAAGTAGGCATTGTCAATATGGACAAATTGAAGATGAAAGGCTCAGAAATAGCTTACAATTAGAAACTGGCTAGAACAAACTCTTATATAAAAATATATTTATATATAAAATATTATGAGCAACACTGGCCTCGGAGTAAGGATGCATGCTGCCACTGCAACCTTCAGTTTTGAATGTGTGTTGTAATAATTAAGTAGTTTTTACTACAAGTTTTATTTATTTTATAATTAATAACTGTTTAAACTGAACTGAGCACGCAACCAGTGGGCCACTCCGTTCACATCTTGATACAATTTAGCACATAAAATATGAAAAAGCTATCGGTACAAATAATATCACTGCAGAAATGGCCCAAAACTGAAATTAGAAACAATAACAGTAATCCTCCCTCCGTGATATTTACATCTGTCTGGTAAAAGCCATTAAAAACCTGGTAAGATGTCGGAACGATCTCTTTAAGAATGGTGAAATTTAAAAAACTAGTCTCTCCTTTAGGCTCGTTTCACATTTACTCGTTCGGTGCGTATTCGATTCGTTTTCGGTAGCCGTCGGACAAGTGTGAAATGGTGATACGGTGTGTGTTCGGTAGCTAATAGAAAACTGATACAACCTAAAGCCTCGAATCGAATCGGTTTCATTCGGTTTCTATTCGGATCCAAGGTTCACAAAAACAATTGGTCGTTCACACATATACGGTTTAGTTTCGGTTCGGTTACATTTTCGGTAAGCAAAAATATTATTTCATTTTAATTTTCTCATTTAAAATTTTGTTGTTTATTGAAAAATGGGTGATTCACTTGATATTGATCCTGAAGTAATTGGAAAATTTGTCTTCGTGCTCCCTTAACTTCGGAAAATTGGTATAAAATGCACGAACTCCACCCTTTTGTTGAGGATAGGGTGCACCCAGAAGTTGATTATTCCTCTCGAAAGAGGAATCAACTTGTTTCTTCTTTAGAGAAACAACATATAAATAATATGTCTTTTTTCCATAGTGAGGATTGTGAACATAGTGGGCGACTACGTATTCGATGATTCGATTGTGAAACCTGATACTAACCAAATAAGTGTGTGTGAAGAGTTTTCATTCGGTAGCTGCCGAACACGAATCGAATACGCACCGAACCGAACCAAACCTTATAACTGTGAAACGAGCCTTACTTGCGATCATCTTTTCCACAAAATAATTGCATCAGAAATATTCAATATAATAAATTGTAAACATGATTTATTTTTCACCAAATCAAGGAGGTTTCAGAAAGTCATTTTCCATAATAGACCAAATGTTTGTTATCACGTAATATGGTTAAACTAACTTATTCTTGTAGACAATGTTGTCATTAAAACTAAAACGTAGAAGGTTAGAAAATACGCATTGACAAAATGCAGGGAAATAGTATTCCATATCATTACTGAGAATTGATATATCTTGATATCAAATAAGAGATAGTTATTTCAATGATAAAAAATTAAAACAGCTAGTGTATTAGTAGCGCATCATTACTAAAGGTGGGCAAGATGGCGTAATGAATAGAAACCGTGTAGGATGATAGAAGGTAATAAGCTCAGGAACAATTACACAGGCCAACGATGAAAAAACTTACCTGCAATGAAAATACCTTATTTCTATAGTTTTTAGGGTGCTGAATTCAAATATGATATTAAAAAAGCTGTATCACCCACAATTTCTCCACATTTTATAGTTAAATTTATTAAATTAAGCGACTTTTAAAGAATTGAACATCTTTAATATCTAAAATAAATAACTGAAAAACTAGGTCCTTTGGTTTGGATGAAGTTGGTAGCACTGCTGAAACACATTTGCTGGCCAAAAAAGGTTGATTGCTTTTTCTGATAACATCTGATGTTTTGTTTACTATCAACCTAACCTCACTTTCTCGTTTCCTGTACATGTGCTCAGTACAATGTCTAATCTCGGTTGTAAAAACTCTGCTGACAGTTTTGTTATGTTTGTGGTGAGTTTGTGATTAAAAAACACCAAAGAAACATTACAAACTTTGTCAAAAGGGTTTATCTCTCATACTTTGGAACTAAAATTGGTGATCAGGATAAATCTTGGGCCCCGCATAAGGTATGTAATGTATGTGTCAAAGATCTAAGAAAATGATCGAAAAAGGAGAGAAAAAAAACTTTAAATTTGCTGTTCCCATGATATGGAGGGAGCCAAGAAATCATTCCGATGATTGCTACTTTTGCAGTGTCGGTATTATTGGTCATAACTCAAAAAACAAGAAGGTAATAAGCTACCCTAAACTTCCGTCCGGCATCTGACCAATAGGGCACGGTGTAGATTTACCGGGTGTAGATTTAAATTATATTCCAACGGCAGTATCTTCTGATGTACAATCGGAGTTACATGAACTAGATGATGAAGAATTCCAATGTTTTACAGAAAATGTAAAGCCTAAACTGTTTACTAAAATCGAGCTTAACGACTTGGTTAGGTATCTTGGCTTAACGAAAGAAAAAGCTGAATTGCTTCGCTCTAGACTGAAAGAATAGAACTTGCTGGTGGTCAGAACCAGCATTTATGTGTACAGGAAGAGAGCAAAAATTTTCCAAGTTGGAAAACTATGGGTGATACAAAAAAACTAAGGCCAGATTTAGATTCAGCACCTCAAAATCTATAAAGATCAACTATTAAAGTTATAAAAGTTTACAAAAAAATCTTTTTTTTTGGGCTGTATTATCATTCATGAGGTCACGGTTCCCATGATTTTAAGATGCAGCTATGTATTCTTCGAGTCTTACCAAATAACTGCTAGATATGGATTCTCAACCGAGGAACCATAACTAAGAGAACGACTATAAGATTTCTAAAAATCCAAGAAATTTTTAATGTTAGAAATTACAACGAAAAATAAATGGACCGAAAACTGGATAAGGAGAAGGATTAAGCTTCCTAACTAAATAACAGTTTAGCAGGGACTAAGAGGCATGGCTAATTGAGTAGAGGCTCCACGACAGTAGCAACGACATTGAAGAAGAAGACAAAGAAGTACCATGGAGAATGGAAAGGAAGAAGTTGGCGCTCTAAAACTATTTTGAGATGAAGAAATGAGAAATATCTGTGATGAAGCGACTATAGGGTAGCGCTGTAGAGAAAGAAATAGTGGTAATATAAGTGTGTAATACACCACTTCACTTCGAAAATGAAAATTCTCGGTTTTTTATTGTTTTATTGTGGATTGTTTTTATTTATTTAGTTTATAACATAATTGCTAAGTATGTCCTCTTTTTTGTATTTATTGGATTCGAGGAGATCTCAGCTCCCAGTTGATTTGGGCTGAATATAAGTTCAATGAGTGTATTTCTATGTAATATGTACATTCATTGAATGTAATACGGAATATAAATAATTATCTGTTATTTTATTTTTTGTTTTATGCTCCATTAAAGGTTTATTATCGTTAAGAAGGATGGTGGGGTCTATAGCACAGAATTATATACAAAAACTAACCTCTTGTCTACTTTACTAGACGTAATGTAGTTGTTTTATTAGCAAAGATTATCCTATCATACGAACGTGAAAGCAAAGTAATACGAACTGATTTTGTTCTGAATTTGGAAGTATGAGAATGAAAAAATCTATCGCAAAATAAGATGATTTATCTTCTTTGATGTCGCTACAATTACTAAGCCGATGCCTCCGTAGTCTGAGCCGCCCATCTTCTCTATTGTGTACTACTGTTCTCCAATTTCCAATTTACATCACTTTCTGCTCATCTGCACAATTCATCCACCACAGGCGGTATCTACCCGCTTTTTTATCAATACTTGTTTTATTAGATAAATCTTTTCATGACGGAGTCTATTATGGATTTGGTTAGCACTTTCGTTACTATTATAGATATATGCCCTGCCCATCTCAGGCATCCACATTTTATACATTTTTTATTATATTTATAAACGTCATGCTATTTTTAGTGAAGCATAAGCTAGGTGTTTTTTCTCAATCTCAAAAAATCGTTCTCAGAATCTTCCCATCTAATCTTACTAGGAACGATTCTAGGGTTTTTGCCTTCGTCCAGCATTCCGACGAGTATGGGAGGGCAGGCTTGATTAAGGTCTTATATATTCATATCTTTGTTGTTTAGGAGAGAGATTTACTTCTCAGAAGCTTTTCAAGTCCATAATAGCACCTATTGGCCGCTAAAAATAATGAGAAAGAATAAAAATAAATTTCGGGAAATGACAATAGCAATTTAAATACCTAATATCTTTGAAAAAATAAAAAAAGTATTTTTTTCAAATTCATTAAAGTTGATGGAAAGTGAAAAAAAATTCTAAAAAATAGGCATAGACTGAAGTGATTGTTGTATATGACATTTCAAACATGACATTTTATTATTTAATGGGGTATAATTTAAATTATTAAAATATTTTTTATGTTGCGGGTTTTGATTTTATTAAATTGTACCAATAAATTTTTTTATTCAAAATGTTGCGACCCTTGTGTTATAATAATATACAAGCCAAATATAAAATACAACCAAAATAAGGAAAAAAATAAAACCAGACCAATCCAATCCAGTCCAATGTTAAATATATTTTTGCCTAAAACTATGATCATTGCTCTTATATCGTCCCAAAACTAGACCATGAGTGTTTAATGTGATAACTAAAGTTGAAAAAGATAGTATATAGTATAGTAGGGCATACTTAGTAGATAATGATAATTATAACAATCGATGTAGCCTCTATAACAATCAACTGGATGGACTGGATGGACCTAGTGATAGCTGGCTCAGGAGTTTTGAAAATGCCTATTAAATGAACAGTAATATTTACCAAAATTATTCAACTAACCCTTCCATTTACAGTTAACAATATCATTTATACAAATCATTTATAAATATCACTACATACGAAAAAGCCAATGTATTGTAGCCATGCGAAGAAATCTATTGATGGGAACTAGGATACTTTTAATGTATTAATACAATTGTAGATGTCATTCAATTCATTTTCGAAGTTGACCATCCTTATATAAAATTTAATCAGTGCTAATTTATATATAAACGTAAATTCAACTATTTTTTATTTAATTAGCCTTCATTTGATATTCCGTTTCGGAAACATTCTAGAGTTTAGAAAAAAGTTGAACTTAAATACTTTGAATCTATGAGAGCAGTATAGATAATAACTTCCATTCGAATAAAAAATTGGCCTTATAAGAGTAAAGGGCACCTACAGACAAACTAGGGTTGCTACTCTGGTGGAGAGGCTATCAGGTTTAAAAAGGATGGAAACAATTTAACAAGAATCAACTACCATATCCTACTTCATTCAAATTGATTTATTCACATAGTTAGAAAATATTGACTTATTCCCGAGTGTTCTTACTTTTATGACAATATCATCATCCTATAGTATGTGATACTATATTTGTTATTACGCTACTTATAAATGCTTTACAACTTTTACCTAGTCATGGAACTGTCTGTGGAGGAAGTGAAAAACTGAATTTCGCCAGGATCGACAAAGATGCAGCTACATGTAATAAACTGGAAATCACAGTCTCAAATTAGACAGAGCTGGATAATGCTAGTAAAGGCGGCCAATGATCTACAAGATCTGTTGAGGAAACTGAGAAAAATATATAAAATATGAATAATATATATGTATATAGTATTCTACAAAGTCTTCAAACAAAGAATAAAAGGGTACATCCCCACTGGTCTAGTACTGAAAAGGGAAGATGGGACGCTGGCAGAAACTAGTGAAGAAAACAGTAATGTCTTAGCCGAATATTTTGAAAAACTACTCAATTGTGAGGAGCCCAAAGAAAGCCTTGCTACTTAACAGGCTGAACCCACAAATTGATTAACAAATAGGAGAATATCAAGGAGGCTTCAGGAAAGGTAGATCGTGTCAAGAGCAAATTCTGAGCCTAAAACTGGTAATAAATTACTACATATCAAAAGCAAAGAAAAACTTCTACATCTCTTTTGTTGACTTCAAAAATGCATATGACTCGGTAGACCGAAAAACTCTGCTGGAAGTGTTGGAGGAGAATGGAGAGGATGGGAAGACAAGAAGACTGATAGAACTGACACTGACGGACACGAAATCAAGGGTAAAGTTTCCATCCATTCTAAATTTTCTCTCATCAGTAAACCCTTCCAAATAAGAATAGGACTCAAACAAGGGGGTAGCCACTCCCCGATACCGTTTAACGTAGTCTTAGACAAAATCATGAATGAAATGTGGAAGAGAAACGATGCTGGTGCAACGATAGGGACTAAAAGCAAGCACATCAAAGTAAGATGCCTGACATATCTTACGGACGATCTGGCCTTAATGGTGGAGACTGAAAGCGACACAATAGAGCAGTTGAACACTTTAAAGGAAATAGCTGAAAAGGCAGGTTTACAGATATCGTTTGAGAAAACAGAATTAATGACTACAGGTAGAAACTTTAAAAAGAAAATAGTAGAGACAAAGTACGGGAGAATTAAAGTAACAAATAAATTGAAGTACCTGGGGGCAATTATGTGTAGCAATGGTTCGGAGAAGGAAACCATAAAAGGGAAAATAACTAAATTGGAAAGACTAAGTTTCGCGACAGGCAATTTATTTAGTAAAAGGAGTCTGTCAACAAATGCGAAGATAAGACCCTACAATATAGTCGTCAAACCGGTGATACTGCACGGAATGGAAACCGCTTCCGTCCCCAGCCCAAGGAAAATGTTAGGGATAGAAAGAATTTACGGCCCAAAGAACACAAAGGAAGGCTATAGGCTGAGACCTAATAAGGAAATATACAAAGAAGTAAATGATTTCGAAAGGGGCATAAGAATAAGGTTCTACGGACATATGGTGAAGATGCACCCAAAGAGATAAATAGAGAAATCTTAAATAAAATGAGAGGATACATGAGTGCTGGGGATACATCAAGCAGATGAAGGAAGAAACTGAGAGATTGAAAATAACAGACCAAGAGTTCTATGAGAAAATACTAAAAGAAATTAAGGTCTTTGTGGGAAAGAGGGATGCGAGAAAAAGTATAGCGTGAACCGAAGAAAGAAATTTGAACTAAGGATCTCAAAACAAGAAAAAAAATTCCTATGAAGGTATGTCCGCAAACGCTTTGTTTAGGAGATATTCACGTCTACATATTTCATTGTTACGAATTATTTAGGCATAGTAAATAAATAAAACTTATTTTATTGGTTCCAACTACTTTATTTATTAAATGTAAACCATTAACGTTCATATTAATAGTTCAAGGTGATTTCCTTGAGCATTCAGACAGGCTCGGCATCTTTCTTCAACAGCAGCACTGGATATGTGTTATTGTTTCAGAAGACTCAATTATCCTTCTTCACAAAGAATTAAGGTCATTCACTGGTCTTGGATACACTTTTTGTTTAATGTCACCCCATACAAAAAAATCCAGTAGTGTCAGGTCTGGAGAGCGAGCAGGCCAAGCCACTGGTCCTACACGGCCAATCCATTGATTAGGATAATTCACATTTAGCCATTGTCTTAATGTGCAGGACAACCATCTAATTGAAACCACAAGTTCCTTCTCAGTTGTAGTGGAATATTTTCAACCTAATCGCGTTAATCATTATTAAGAAATTCCAAAAAAAGTGTCCGCACTGAGTCGAGGTGGTAAGAAATGCGGGCCTATTAAAATATTGTCTATTATCCCGAACACATTGCACTGAAACTCGTACTGAAAATGATGCTGACGAATTGCATGGGGATTTTCAAGCAACCAGAGATGATTATTTTTCTGATTGAAGATACCTCTTCTTGTGAAGGTAGCTTCATCTGTCCATAAAATTTCTCCTGAAAAGTGTGGATTGTGATCAGCTTGATTTAAATACCAATCTGAAAAATTTCTTTTTTGCCGTAAATCTTGCGGTAGTAAATTTTGTACCCGTTGATAATGATATGGGTAATGTTCATCTGCAATGAGAGCTCTCCATAATGTAGTTGGCGTAACATTTAATTCTGCTCCATCACTTCGTACACTGGCTGATGGATTATCATCAAAATATTGCAATACGGTCGCACTCCTTTCTTCATTTCGTAAAGGGGCTAAAATACCATCAGCATGTGGTACGACAGCAAATGTACCATTTTCTCTAAGACGTTGAAAAGTAGAGTTAGAGGTAGACTTACTAGGTAATCTTCTGTTTGGAAATCGCATGGAATATTCACGACGGGCAGCATTGGCATTACCATTGCAAAAACCGTACACAAACACCATATCTGCATATTCAGCATTAGTATAAATGGAAGGCATAATGAATACTCTGCGAAAGCCCGAAACAAACTGATAAATGTTATTGATAGTTCTATTCTTATTATTATTTGTTATTGATGTTCTATTCCAAACAGTATTAATCCTTTTTTTATATTTATTTATTGATATTTACAACTGTATTACAATAATACAACAAGTTGTGGTGACCACATATATTATAAATTATTAGTGATCCACATATACAGATATATGTATTATTTAAAGGTATAATGATTAGGAATTATTTAATTATGTATAATTAGTTTAATAATATGAATTGATTAGATGTATCAGTATTGATAAGTATAATTATACGAATTGATTATTATGTATTATTTAATGTATGGAGTTTAAATTGCGTCTTGAGGTATTTATATAAGAATTACGTATTCAATATTGTTTATATAAGTTGTATTGGATGTTCCGTTCACCTATGTACCTTAGCGAGATAAGAATTATTAACGAATTATTAATACGAAGAATTATTTAAGAAAGGAGTATTAACGTATTAACGAATTTGTATTCGACTGTATGAGTAATTATGCCATAGCAGAGTTCAACTTATCTAGTTTTTACCGCTTTAATGTTTACATTTGTGGAGAGTAGGAGGTGAAATGGTGAGGGTGGGGGTAGCGATAGCGCACCTCCGTCTGGATTTTTAATTCACTCTTTCACCACTACCTTTTCAAGTCTCATTCTAGACGCTGACGGCCCGCACACCTCCTGCTTCTCTCAGATCCCTACCAGGCTTGTATTAGAAATATTTGAATAATTGTATTAGATATAAGAAGTGATTGCATGTCATACTATTTTATGTGTATATATATATATACATTGAGAATATAATTTTATTTGGGGTTTCCATAGTGAACTTTGTTTGTAATTGACTTTATTTTCTCCTCCTAAGGGTCCACGGATATATTTTATAATTACTAAATCAATTAGGAGAAAGGTCATTACAACTAGTTGTAATATTATGTTATCACTAAAATAGAGCCAAAAACTCAAAAAGAAACACTATTATTTATTATAATGCTATTGGGAAAAACCACAATGCAAAGCCTTATGTTTCAAAAAATACTGGTAAGTAGGTGTAATAATATTATATTATAATAATATTATGTTATATTATAATAGTATAAGTGATACATAATGACATGGTAATGACAAGTGGAGAAACCCACTGTTAGTACTCAAATCGAAGTTCAACTAAGAAGTTCAAGTGGCCATCTTCTTTTCAGACGCCTCGGAGGATTATCGGGAATTGAAGTGGAAGCTAGGTTTGAAACTAGAGGGTTTGAGTGGTTATGAAGTTTGTTATGAAAGGATGGATACGGGGCTCGGGCCAAATCAGCAACAAACGGGACATTAAGGTCGTTATGGATGACTTTATTCTTAATAAAATAGAGAGCATTGAGGATTTTACGAAGGATTTTGGATTGTAAGGATTGGATACGAGAGGAATTCGATGGCTTAGTGAAGCCCCAAAGCTCTACTCCGTAAGTCCAAATAGGTCGTATGATGGTCATGTAGATGAGTCTTTTGTAGTTAATTGGGAGCTTAGAACGTTTGTCTAGGAAGTGTTGAAGTAACCTGAAACGTCGAGTGGTTTCTTGTCTTTTCAGTCTTGTATGAGGATTCCAGGTTAATCGTTTGTCAAGGTGCAACCTTAAGTATCGGATCTGTTCTACAGGCACCAGTGGGATATTATTAAAGGATACTGAAGGGCAGGAAGTCATTGGTTTACGACGTAAGGTAAAAGTGATTTGATGCGATTTTTGAGAATTTATTTTAATCCTCCAGTTTTGACACCATTCTTCAAGATCAGTGATATGGGATTGGAGGCTTTGGGATGCAATAACTGGATTGGTGTTGACTGATAATGTATCACATGTATCATCAGCACACGTGTTAAGGATAGTATTAGGATGAGTTTGGATGTCAGCTGTATAAACTGTATAAAGGATTGGACCAAGGATACTACCTTGAGGAACACCAGCAGATTGGGAAAAGAGGGATGAATAGACATTATTATGGTTTACTTGGAAAGTTCTATTTGTGAGATAGGATTGGAGGATGAGAAAGTATGTAGGAGGTAGGAATTCACGGAGTTTGTAGAATAAGCCCGGATGCCAGACTTGGTCAAAAGCCGGTTCCACGTCAAGAAAGACTCCCGAACAATATGATCCACGTTCTAATGCAGAGGAGACTACATCCACCACACGATGGCATTGCTGATTGGTGGAGTGGGATGCTCGGAATCCATACTGGTGATCTGTTATTATGTGATTTGCATCAAGGATGGTGTACAACCGTTTAAGGATGAGTTTTTCTAGGATTTTACCCATGCAAAGTAAAAGAGAGATAGGACGGTAAGAAGATGGGTATTATGGTTTGTTTTTTTTAGGTTCGGGTATCATTTTTACTATGGATAATTTCCAGAGGTCAGGAAAATATGTGGAGCAGAGTACAGCATTATATATATATATATATATATATATATATATATATATATATATATATATATATATATATATAGGTAAGGAATAGATTGGCTTTTCTAGGAAGGTGTTTTAAGATATGAATTGTGATGAGGTCGTGACCAGGAGGAATCTGTTTTTCGGGAAGGTAATCTGTGAATAATGTGTGATATTTCTGAAGGATGGAACACTTTGGTTGGAAGGGACATTTGGAGGGGAACATCTAACACTTCTTTATATATTCAATGTGAGTTGGGTTAATGATATCAGGATGTGGATGAAAGATTTGGGAAAGGTATTAACCAAATAACTGTGATTTTTCTCCGTCAGATCTTGTCCAGTTATTTGATTCAGTAAGGAGTGGATGATTAAATTCTTTGAACTTAAGGAGTTTTTTGGTGGTCATCCATAATGTTTTGTCGGTGGTTGTAAGATTTTCAGTCCAGGTAATTAATTTTTGAATTTTGAACTTCTTGATTTCTGCTTTTAGTTTGTTAGTTAATTTTTTATGGATAGTTTTATCTGCTGGATATCGAGTTCTATGCCACTTCGATCTTGCTCTGCGTTTTTCTCTTAACATGATACGAATATGCTGTGGCAAATCAGTTGATAGTTATTAATTGTATGATTTGTGATGTTATCATGCTGTTTTTGATTGATGTTGTAAGTTTTTCTATGGCTGTATCAATGTCTTGTTTTGTCTTAAGTGAAATTTTTAAGTCCAGTTTGTCCTCCAAGTCATAACAGAAATCGTCCCAGTTAACACGTCCTGTAATCAATGTGGGAAGGGAAGGCTTGGGAGCGAAACTTGAGTGCAAGAAAAGGAGGACTGGACTATGATCTGATGAGAGGTCATCCAATGATTCAATATTGGCTTGTGCGGGGGAAATCTGGGATGTAACAAATATGTCAAGGATATCGGGACGTTTTTTGAGGGATGTAGACCACTAGGTAGGATTTTTTGGAGCAAGGATTGAGTAGCTCTTTGAGGATGAAAGAGAAGATAGAATATTTCCGCGGGTGTTGGATGTTCGACAATCCCATCGTTGGTGTTTAGCATTGTAGTCTCCTCCAGCAATGAAACGCGGTCCATAAGATTGGAATAGGGAATCTATTAGGTTATGAGAGGTGGAACTACCGGGAGGACAGTATACAGCTGAAAGTGTAATATGGAAAGGACGTGATGTTATGGATACTAATGTTGATTGAACAGCATCAGTTGGAGTGGAAGGAACAAGGGAATGAGATAGAGTTTTGTGAATGAGAATGCAGGATCCAGCATGTGAAGTCTTGTCTGGGTGGTCTGATCTGTAAGTGATGTAGTCCCGTATATAGAAATGTGTACGTTGAGTGAAGTGAGTTTCAGTCAGCAAAGCTATATCTATTTGTTTGTCATGAAGAAATATGTCTAGTTCGTCACGGTTGTGACCAGGTTATGTGTTTTCGGTCCAAGGTCCAAATTGATTAAATAAAAAAGTCCAAAACCAGGTTGTATTCATAACAAAGTTTGTAACACAATCATTACATCAACGCTATAACCATAACACCAACCAACCGCAAAGAAAATATAAGGTAATATGTAAAATTTGGCAATTACTTGGCCATATAAACCACTGATGTGCATTCGCACATAACGACAGCCCACAGTAGAGTGAGCTCACATATGTAGATACACATGACGGACGAATTAGCGACAAAAAAAAAGAAACTCGTTACACGGTGATTGAGTAGGCCGTTTGCATTCCACAAAAGGATAGTTAAGGGCTTTATACTCATCGTGGGAGATTGACTGGAACTTCGGTAAGAAGTCTTGTGAGTAGGACGATGAGTCGTTTGATGGTGTCCTGAAGATCTCTCATGAAGGAAGAAAGGATAAAGTTAATGTCTGTTGGATGGTGGACTGGATATACATCTGGAGGTTGGGGTGGATAATTTATCTGGAAAAGGGGGTTGGCTGGGAGTTGAATCTGTGGAGCTGGATTTATTTTTGTTCTATTTTGATTTAGGGAATTCATTTGAGGTTTCTAACTGGATGGGACTGGATTTTTTTGTTGCGGCGGCAATTTGACCCGTAATGGTAGATGATAGGGAGGAATTTGCTGACGTGGAGGTTCAGCTGTAGGATGGGATGTCTGGAATTGAGGTTGGGATTCTCGGAGCTTGGATTGGGAGGTCTGAGTCTTGTTAAGGGAAGTCTGAGGCTTGAGTTGAGAGGTTTGAGGCGCCCGACTCCGAGGCTGCTGCAGATTAGTTGAAGTGCTGTTGTCCTTTCGTTGCTCTGTGGACATTGTGTTAGTAGATTGTTGTAGTTGTAACGAAGTTTTTTGCAATTCAGGGAAGATTGTGACGTTGTCAACTTCAGTTGCCTGAGCAGTAGTCCTCTCTAATCTGCTATCTTATATTTTAAGAGTTCTCTTGCGATGAAAGATTTTATAGACAGCACAGCCTCTATAGTTCGCGGGGTGATCTCCGCCCTATAGAGGGCACATTTTGCAGGTTTGGCATTAAATTTCTGGCAAGTGCCAGTGAGGTGTGGACCAGTATTAATCCTAAAGTCCATAGTTTATGTACAGTTAGGTAGAAAGATGCCGAGCCTGTCAAGGAAATCACTTTGAACATTTAATATGAATGTTAATGGTTTACATTTAATAAATAAAGTAGTTGGACAAATAAAATAAGTTTTATTTATTTACTACGCCTGAATAATTCGTAACAACGAAATTTTTAGATTCATTCGTAACAGTGAAATTTTTTAGATAGGAAATTTTTTTTTGTTTTGAGTTCAAATATTCAGCTTGGCCATTTAACCCTGAAACACCCTGTATATAGAGGTTCAAGACGGCAATACAGTCAGTGTTAACCCATTTATCGTGCAGGTCATTTCATCATAAATTTTCCTTTTTTTTTATGTTTTGTTCCTAGAAGTATAGAAGTGGTGCCAAAACCCGGGAACTTTAAAGATTAAAGTAAATTTTTTTGTTGGTGTAAAAAAAATTGTTTATCATTTTTTTTTTCTATTTCTTCTCTCTCTTGTTGCCATAAATAAAAATGAAAGAACCGAGACAGAGAAACATTCTTAGGCCAGCTACATTATCGCTTGCGCCACCACCGCAACCATCGACACAGGTGGAACCGGTGGACCCTGAGTTTCCGCCTTTACCGACGACAACGCTCGCAATGGCACGTGCGGACCTGGTAGCGAGGGAGGGCTAACGCTCAGGATGTAAGAAGCGAGATCTCGGATCTGGAAAAATTCAATGGCGATGTGGGGGAGCTGAACCGATTCCTCAAACGCGGTGATGGTATCATGTTCAATATCCGACCCCAGGCTGCTGCGGATCTCATTGGCGAGTTGGATGCTAAAAGGCTACGGGTGGCTTTAGCACGCCGGGTCAAAAGAAGCGTGCCTACTATAAAGTAACAGGCAGATGAGGGTAACGCGTGGAGAGTTATAAAAGAAAGATTGGAAAAAGCATACGGAAGGGGGCGATGGACCCCCGAAGAAGACATGCTGCAAATGTTTAGGGAACTATAGAGACCGAACCACTCGAACGGGCAATAAGCGGCAAGCCTAATCGCAAAATTAAATAGGATTAATGAGAAACTGCGAGAAGTGATGGATACAGGAGCAGTGGAAGCATGGATGATTTTCATGACCACGGTCCTTGAAGTGGAATTGGCAAGAGACACCGGAAAGAAAGATTGCGCGCCTCGAGATAAGTCTTTCTTGCAATACGCCCAAGAAATGGTAGATTCGAGTGCAGGGGAGGAAGAAGCATGCACCAGGATGGAGCAGGGTTACTTTTAGAAGAACGAAAATAGGCCGGACTCGGTCAAGACCGGAAATCAGATGACGGGGAGAAGTAGAGTTCAATAGGAGAGAGAGACCGCAACTCCGGGAAAAGAGAGGCACCGGATAAAAAGAACTGGCGAAGGGAAGAAAGGGTAACGGGTTCGGTAAAGTGGGACACTTGTGGCTGAAGGCCTCGCTGCAGGTGCTATGAATGCGGAATGGAAGGGCACTTTGCCCGGCAGTGCCCATATATAAGACGGAGAGAGGTGGACAGAGGGGAGCCAATGGAAGTTAATGCACAGAGGATGTTGAAAAGGAGGCGGCCATCCGAATCAACTATTCCTCAGCAGTGTCGGAAACAGAAGGGAGGTGAGCGAACCAGGATCCAGGGGAGCCATAGTCGGAAGAAAATTTAAGGGGATTGAAGGAAAGTCGAGCCGAGATAGGAGGACGAAGGGTGAAGAATGAGGAGAGTATCGGCAGAGAGGCAACCTCACAGTAATTAATAACATCGAAGGTGTCAATGGTGCGTTGCCTATCATAAGAGTCGGGAGAGGAGTGGAGTGTCTCGTGGATTCGGGCAGTTCAAGCACTGTGATTTGTCGGAACATGGTGAAGGCCCTGGGTACAGGAGAAAGGATATAGGAATGCGATTGTAAATTAGTCACTCTGAGTGGTCCCTGTAAAGCAGAAGAAGGGGAGGCCGTGATTGAACTTGGGAGATGAGGTTCCGAGGGGCGAATGGCCGTTCATGGGGTGGAAAATATCTCGAGGCATATTTGCCTCCATTAGTCTTAATAGATGCAATATATGTTCTTAAAACTTAATTAATTAAGAAAAAATTAATATGTCGTCTATAAAGTTTACTGCTTAACTAGAGAGTTTGCATTTTCTTATGATGTTGCTCAATATTCTTTGGAAAATTGTGGTAGCAGTCCTTAATTCAAATGGGAGACGCGCTGATTAACTGTGCCAGAGTAGTTAGCTAGCTAGACTGCACTGCCGGTCCCAAGCCCGTATAAAACAGGAGGGTTAGTGGTAGGGCCGACAACCCAACCTCTGTAAAAGCTTTCACCTTTAAACAAGCTCAAAAATTAGGCCTTGGAAACGACACGGCGCAACGGAAAAGGTTTACATATTTGGAACATGGAATGTGGAGACCTTATATCGAGCAGGAGCACTCAAGGAGTTAACGGATGAGCTAAGCAGGATGAGGGTTGACATAGCAGCCATACAGGAAATCAGGTGGAAGGGAAGAGGGAATGTGCAAGGTAGAAACTATGCCATCTTCTACTACTGAAAAGCATGCGTTTGGGACAGGCTTTCTAGTACCTTCAAGATTTAAATCAGCCGTCATGGATTTCCAGCCTATCAATGAGAGGGGCAAACAAATGAATGATATATTTTGCTGCATCCAGAAGGCTTGGTAGTGATGAGTACAATTTTCCCCCACAAAGATAAGCATAAACAAACGTGGCACTTACCAAACGGAATACTTACTAAAATTGACGATGTGCTAGTCTCTAGTAGGCATTTTAATGAGATCAATGGTGTTAGATCATATCGAGGGGCAGATGTAAAGAACAATGCAGGCAAATGCTGTAACAATGCAGGAGAAATGAAAGTGACCTCAATTGAAGAGGATACAAAAAATAACAACTGTTCAGGAAGAGTTAATTCAAATTGTACGAATTTCAAAATTCCTGAAAATGAAGGAAAAAAAGGTATGCAAAATGAAGAAATTATTCAGATTCTGAACAAAAAGAAATTAAACACATGAACAAATTTGAAGTCAATTTTAATGAACATATTTACACAGGTCGATTTGAAATGATAGTAAACCCTCTTGATTTTTATCAGAAATCGGAAATTGATAAAAACGACGAGGAATAAACCCACTTTTTTGGCTTCTTATCTTGCTGAGTTTATGTGGTATAAAAAACACAAGAGCCATTCCAAAATTTTATTAGATATTAGAGATTTATGGATTGATGTAAACAATTAAAATTAGTTGATTAATAGTTAATTATTCATTTAAAATTAAATCAATTATATTAAATTCTAAAGTGGTGATACCATAACATACAAGCACCGAAAAAATAAACAGATGAAGATAATCTATGGAGGATCTCTCTTTAATGAGCAAAACGAAACCACCATAATAATAGAGGAAATTAAATAAATAACAATAGAAGAGGTAGCAACTAATAAGATTAGTACTCAAACTGAAACTTTTTCATTAAGTTGGCCTCTCAACTTCTATCTCAAAGCCTCTATGTAGTAATTCTCCTTCCATATATTTACACTTTTTATAAATCTGAAAACAAAAGATATTTCAAGTTATATGACAATATATTCATATCAGTATAAAAATATTTGGTGGATAATAAATGGTCCCTTCCGAAAAGCAACTGGTATGGACTTGATATTGTTACGGCCACAGAGAGAAGGACGGAAACAAGGGATTAGTGGCTTAAGCCCGTCGGCGGGAGAAGTTAAGATTGGATTAGGACCTTCTCGAACGCCTTTTGTCGGAAGTTATTAAGAAAGTTCTAGACACTCCTAGAATTTCCTCCCCTACTTCCGTGTTCTAGAATGTTCGGCCTTGCCTATTTAAATACTCCCCTCGCCTCGAGCGGCCAGTCTGAGAGTAGACCGGGCACTGTGATGAAATGTAATAAGTGAGTGTCAGTGTGATAAACTATTCACTGTTGAATCGGCCAGTGTAATAAGTGTATCAGTGGACAGTGACAGTCTTGTGAGTGTAATAAACCGTTTCTGTTAATTACTGTGTGTCAGTTTGTTATATTTGGAGAATCTTGCGGTCGTTGGACTTTAATTACTGAACTGTAAGTGTTAATTAGTTAAGTAGTAGTTGTATTTTTATGGTATTAGTACAAGCTTATGTAAATAGTTAAGTCATTTAGAATTAGTAATATCTTATATTATTGTAATAATTAAATAAGCCTAGGTTATAATAAATATTTAGAATATTGCAATTGTAAATTTACTAAAATAGAGCCAAAAACTCAAAAAGAAACACTATTATTTATTATAATGCAATTGGGAAAAACCACAATGCAAAGCCTTAAGGTTCTAGTCTCCCTCCTCTACCTGATGAAAAATTATGGGAGATATTAATTTTATATTTGTGGTTTATATGTGATATAAGATAGTAAATTATTAGGTTTTTCGAATATGATTCTAAGAAGCCCAATAAATCAATAAAATTATTTTATTTTTATTCACGAGAGTTAAGCTTCCGATTAACACTTGCGACAAAATAAATGAAGATTTGTACAAGTTATAGAAGCTACACAATTATTGTACATAAAGACACAGAAAGCTAAGAAGATGAGAAGAAAAGGGGCTAACAAACAACATTTCATCACTCAATAGTTTCTGACATCGATAAAAGTAGAATGGCACTCATTCCTTCATGGCCTCTGGAGGGGGGGGGGGTCAAGCTATCGCTTCATGCCTTTAGTAGTTGTGATGCAACTTCACACTTCACTTGGCAGATTGGCTATGTGAAATAAATAACTCTTGAATATGTGTGATATTTTAATAATTTTGTGTTGGGTCATGCCCGTTGCTTATAACCACAAAATAGCTTCTAAAACTATCCAAGACGGCCGGAGTTCAACGATTTTGATAGCAGTTTCCTAATGTTTCTCCTTAAATCCTTCTCATTCCATACATGTAATACATCCCTGAGGAAAGTTAAACCTTCACTGTGCGCTGACTCTTCGGGGACGGAATTCAGATAGTTTTGAAATTAACGGGAAATGTAAATTCCCTTTACCTATTTGGGTACTGTTTTTTTTAACAGCTTTCTTACTTTACAACAGGAGAGTGAAGGTAAAAATCAGTCGTCACGTGCACAGTAAAGAGAAAGCGGTAAAAAGAAAAGGCTGTGTACCTGCCGTCCGAAGTACTCTTCCTATGATGCTAGGTCAATTGAAACTTAGGTATTTAACAAAAAACACACTTTAGGAACTTTTACATACATACTTTTACATACTTAAAATGTATGTAATTAGTCTCAGGCGTGGAGTGAAGAACACAACAATAGAGCACGCTTGGTAACAACACAACAATCGAGCACGCTTGGTAACAACACAACAATAGAGCACGCTTGGTAACAACACAACAATACAGCACGCTTGGTAACTACACAACAATATAGCACGCTTGGTAACAATACAGCACGCTTGGTAACAACACAACAATTGAGCACGCTTGGTAACTACACAACTGTAAAACAACAGTAACCTATGAAGATGATAGATAATATTCGAATCGTATGAATGTATAACATTAAATGTGCTTGAAATAATTGGTAAAAACATAAAAATATAATAATAAGTTTTAGAAAACATTGAATCCGGCTAAAATGATCCTTAATTCTAACTCAATTGCGTGTTTCCTTATATAAGTGTTTGCTATCAATAACGAAATAGGCGTGGAAGAGATTACTACATCTTAAGTTCACTGACCAAGGAAAAGCTTCTTACATCTACGTTTAAAAAATGCAAATCCAGAAAGTAAAAAAAAAAAGTGAAAAGTGTTCGGTGTCTGTGTATGTGAAGCACTCCGAAATAATATGTGAAGAACGTTTATGTGCCATGGAACGTAATAGTACAGGGAGCTCATAATATTAATAATTTTTAAGAATAAGTTATAATATCTTAAAAAATAATATGTTTTATTTGTTTATTATTATATAGTTTTTTGAATATGTAGTAATATATTACAAATCATTTAGTACTGAAAAAATTGTTAGTAATAGGAATAATATTTGGAAATAATGATATATAAGAATTCGGTTTGTGATTTGATTTTTTATTTCATTCGAATTCAGTCATACGATTTTTTTTAATTGGGTGTGACGAAAGTTCTCACAATATAATTAGTTAGAAATAGAAATATTACCCATTTGAATATGTAAAATCAATTCAATTATAGAGATTCAGTTTTTTTCAATTCAAATTCAATTGACTACTTTGTTTTTTCAACAATTTCAATTTTTTTAAATTTGTATAAAAACTGTTTTTTTATTTTTATTTATACCATTTTTCACTTACAAATACACAATCTTATAATTTCACTATATATCAAATCATCACTGATCATCGTAGGGGATGAGAAAGAAAACAAAATAACTACCTACACCGTCCAAATTACAGCTAGCGCAGAGGAGCAGAGGACTGTTACAAAAGCCTCACCCGCCTGGCGGAAGGTTATGCAAACAATAAGGAGGAAAGAATTTTAAATTGCTAATAACTTAAAAAGACACAACAGTCACTGAATGTACATCCTTATAAAAAAGACAATATAATTTCCCAAAGCTTATTTCCAAAAAAAATAATAATGAGGGCCGGGCGGGATGATGAGGGGCCCTTGGAGATGATAAAAAATAAACAGGTCCAACTTTCTTAATATTGTTAATAAAGTGGTTTGGATACTATGTTATACTCAATTTAAACTAGCTAAGGTTTCGTATTTAGAAATTAAAACTGTCAATATTTCTTTTTTTTCAGCGGTTTTATCATTTTTCACCCTAAAAGTAGTAAAAAAATGGCAAATATAAAATAGGTTATCAATTAAATGACCTATTTTATGCCTATTAAATAAATCGAGAAGGCGGTTTTATATGTTAAATTCCGTGCAAAATCTACAGGTGTTTAATAGTTGGAGAATATTTTATACAGATTTTATACAAATCTCTAATGACCTTTAATTAAAATACTAACGTTTTGAGTTATTGCGAGAAAGGAATGATTGATAAACGTCACGTAATATCTATATATATATATATATATATATATATATATATATATATATATATATATATATACATATACAAAGTTGTTTTTAATAATAATTAATGGATTAATCCTCATTTTTTTTCATTAGTTGTATCAAGTCCTATACACAAGCGAGTAAATTCACAAAAACTTTCCTGCTGCACAAGGACATTTCTACTATTTCTTCTTAAATTAGTTTTCTCATATATATAGTGTCATAACTTAAATACAAAAATAGATCTAACAGAGTTGAGAAAATGCGTTACCTTCTAGCAAGCAATCTAAACTGGTGGTTTTATCGGAGCTGTTGCCGGCGGTGACAGCTGTGCTCCTCCTCCTGGTGTCTACAACCGTCTCCATTGCCAATGAGCCACTGATCCCTTACGTAACCCACCTCAGACCACTTGAGCATATAATTGTTCGAGCGCGTAGCCAATTGTTCTCAGTATCTCATATTTTATCTTTATGTTCTACACCAGTAAAAAGCTTGACATTATTATCTTTAACCGGATCATGATTCTTATATTGACTTTACCTTTCTCGAAATTTCTTGCATTTGAAGGGACTCAATAGTGCAAGAGGCCATCTTGGCCAAATTATATATTTGTATCATTTCATTTATAAAAACAAAGGAGCTTCTTAGTTTTATTCAATTGACATTTTTATTCAGAGAGTGGCATCCTTCGTTAATAACATTTATGTATTACCTTTTTAAGTTGGCTTAACTTTGCAATTTTTAAATGAAATAAAAAGACTTATTAATAATATTTATCTGTACATTTATTTTGTTTTATTTATAAATATTAGCCATTTTATAAACAGTTTGTTCTATCCTTTATGAGCTTATTCATCTTAATATTTGCTTTGGTATACCATGCTTTGGAGGGTTTACTGAAGTAGAAATGAAAATTCGACTGATTATTTATTTTA